>JAKLTH010000042.1:4200000-4460000 GCA_025175895.1 Wurfbainia villosa
ACGAAATATTCAAAACCACCTCTTGCCTGGATAGACATAGGACCGCACAAATCAGAATGAACCAATTCTAACACATCTTTGGCTCTATACCCCTTGGCCTTGAAATACCTCTTGGTCATTTTACCTTCCAAGCAAGATTCGCAGGTTGGGAGATCCTCCACCACTAATGAACCTAAAGGTCCATCAGCTATCAACCTTTGAATTCTACTTAGGTTAATATGACCAAGCCTTAGATGCCAAAGATATGTTTGGTTTATTTGCGAAGGATCTTTTTCTCTTATTAGACTTAGAAGATGAGTTATTGATTTCTATATGCATCGTGAGAGTTTTCGGTTCAAGAGTATATAAATTGCCAACCAATGTACCAGAACAGATAATCTCCCTATTCCATTTTATAACCACTTTGTCATTAAAAGAAACAGAATATCCATCCATAAACAATTTAGAAACTGAAATTAAATTCTTTCTAAAAGTAGGTACATAAAGACAATTTCTCAAAACCAAAACTTTATTCCTATCAAAAGATAAATAAACGTCTTCCACTGCAATAGCCGCCACCTTTGAAGCATTGCCCATGAAGACGGTAATCTCTCCCTCAGCTAGTCGTCGGGTTTTCTGGAACCCCTGCAAAGCATTGCAGACATGATCAGTGACTCCTGTATCTACACACTAGGCACTGGTAGATAACACCGCTAAACATGTTTCAACAACTAAACAAGAAGATATACCTTTGTTCTTTCGGCGAGGACAGTCCGCCTTCCAATGTCCAGTCTGCTTGCAAGTGAAGCACTTGCCTTTCAGCTTCTTCACTCCTGTCTGAGGTCCCACTGCCACTTTCTTCGCTCCACCTTGCTTCTTCTTCTTCTTACCTTTCGGTTTAGAGGAAGAAACCTTCTGAGCGACCATGGCTTAAGCACTTTAACGAAAAAGCCCCTCTGTCGCCTGGAGTTCTGTCAGAAGCTCCGCCAACGAATACAACCTCTTGTTGTATTTGAGGCGAATCGCCAAAACTCCTAGCAGATGGAGAATGATATCGACCTGGGTTTCCCCATCGATCTCAGCTCCGAGGACTTCCATCTCATTAAGATGAGTCATCATCTTGAGAACATGATCCCTAACGGGTGTTCCCTCGATCATGGTGGTCGTCATCAAGTTTCTCATCGCCTCCTGTCTAGCTGCCCTACTCTGATGTCCGAAAAGTTCCTTGAGATTGAACATCATGTCATAAGCAGTGGCTATGGCCTTATGCTGATGTTGCAGCACATTTGACATAGATGTCAAAATGTAACACCGCGCCATCTCATCCACCTTGATCCATTTCTTATAACGTTCTTTCTCCTTTTCATCAGAGTCATCGGTGGGCTTAGGAGGACAGACCTCGAAGAGTACAAATTTGTACTCCTCCGCAGTTAAGACAATATCCAAGTTTCTTTTCCAATCATTGTAGTTTGGTCCAGTAAGCTTATTTTCTTTTAAAATCATAGCAAGTGGGTTGAAAGTCATTTGAAAATCCTAAAAATCACAATGATCAAAATATTAGATTTCAAATATTATTGATTCCTCAAAACAATAAAATCCCGAAATCAACCAACACCTCAAATCACCGAGAATATCGCATGTCACGCTGTGTGGACATATACGAATTCTACATTTGTAAGAGGAGGTTTTACCCATTAATTTTATTATCTTGTCAACTTTACTTTTTGACAAATAAAATTAATAGTTGGTTCCTCTTTGGCCCTACAAATAAAAGCAGTGACTCCGATGGGGAGGATACTTTTATTTGCATCTAAGTGTGCACCATTACACGATACTAAGGGAATTATTTCGGATTATGTGCCTTACCGCTATGGAAGTACACATGCTCCTAGATAATTTCCTATAACCATTATTTGACCTAGTGATCCGCAAACAAATCCGTCCGCAGGGAGGAAGGCACTCAGAGCCAACACACAAGTTTGTTTGCATCACACGTCAAATTGTAATGGAGACCGCGGGAATTAATTAAAATTTCCCTCTCCCACTTAGTAAATTGAAATTGAGGAATTTTATAACATACACAACATGCATATAAAACAAATAAGCAATAAATATGGAAAAAAACAGAATTTTTCCAACTATTATGACATTGTCCTCCAATATGCATCCCGTCGTGTTGCCACCTCGTCCACTCCATCTTTTCCCGTGCACAAGTCACCAAAGAGATCCGAACCGAGATATATCATTTTAATTTACATCCATCGATCCTATACTCCACGAAGGAGTGTACAAATAATCTAGATCGAAAGTAAACTAAAAATGAGCGGCTAAACAATGCCGTATTTAATTACAAAAATTAAATACTAATCTAGCCTCGTCAACCCCGAGGATTCAAATAATATACATACAATCACATACAACCAAATAGCCATAATAGTCGGATCTTATGCCTACAACCAAAAAGTTAGCCTACACACATCCTACTATTATCCGACATACTCAATATATGATATGTGCATGAAAGTAACCGAATCTAAAACACACAAAATCAGAAACCTGGCTCTGATACCATTTGAAGGGAGTTGCTTCGGAGGCTCATTGGCTCCCATGTCCCCGGATTAAAATTTTCACTAATGAAAGAATTAATCCGGATGGGATGAGTTTCCTTAGCACAACCAATTCGTCGTCGTGCTAACAACTTGAGTGGTCGCTTGAACAAACTAGTTGTTCAAGCAACACAACTCTTCTAGTTGGTTAGCCGCGGAAGAGACGACGGACGGATCGTCGGTTTTTGTGTTTGTCTTCGGGGTCCAAGATTATACAAAATATATACATATGCATAATTGTATAATCAACAATTAAAATAACATGCTCAGATCTGAAAATAAAGTTGTACCACTTTATACCTTACGATCTTCTACCGTATGTCCTATCCTCCTCGTGGACGACGTGTGGGCGAAGATCCTCCACGAGTAGAAGCCTTCTAGATCGCGTTCTTCCCTTCCTTGTCCGCTGCGAACAAAGAGAAGAACCAACAAAACCTTTCCTATCTAGAACCGACCACCAAGCAAAGGAGTTTGATGCAACCGCCGGCCAAGGAACGAATGGATGAAGCGTCGGTCACCTTGGAGATTGGAGAAGTGCCGGCCACCAAGGAGAAAGGGAGGAGGAAGAGCGCCGACCTAGGAATAGAGGAGGAAGATAGATAGGTGTCGCCAACCTTAGGAAGAAGAAGGGTTCTTCTTCTCTTGATGCCACCCAAGCTCCTTCCAAAACCTAGCCGCCCAAGCCCTTGTTCTCCTAGGGTTTCTTGCCGCCCAAGATTGGAGAGGCAAAACCCTAATTTTTCCTTGAACCAATTATGCTTGCCGCCCAACCTAAGCTTTCCTTTTATAGAGTTAGGCTTAGGACTCCTTTAATCTCCACCGTCGGATCTAGGGATTTAATCTCCACTGTCGGATCTAGGGTTTTATCCCAACCGTCGGATCTAGGGTTTCATCCCAACCGTCGGATCTAGGGTTTTATCCCAACCGTCGGATCTAGGATTTCATCCCAACCGTCGGATCTAGGGATTTAATCCCAACCATCGATTCTAGGGTTTTATTTTACATCCTTGGATCTAGACTTCACGAGGATTATATTAGGCTACGATAGGGACCATAAGGAGGAGTTGGATCTTGGCCACCCGATGGATCGGAACCACACAAACTTGATCCATCAATGATGTTCCATTCCACTAGAGGATCATCATTGAACTACCTCACCAACCCCCATAAATTAATATGGGCTCCATATATTATTTGTACATTCATCTCCCCGTGTTTAAGATATCGAATGTCCGTCAATTAATTGATTTACTGACCATCAATTAATTAACATCTAATTCCTCGAGTAGTACCACTCAACCTTATCATTATGTTGACTAAGTCAACCAGCTGAGTTTACATGATGAACCTTATGAGCTCCTCAAGGGGACATCATCAACCTAGTATATAGGACACGGTTTCCTCCTATAATCAACGGCACACCATGCAAATAATATTATTTCCCAACTTACCGGGCATATTGATTTAATCCATCTAAATCTCACCCTCTGGTAAATCAAAGAAATAAATACTAAGTACATGTGCCCGTTATTATATCGGGATTAAGAGCATGTACAACATAATATCCGAGGTCTGATTCAATTATGTAGTCAGCAATTAATTGAATCACCTCTATGTCGGTCCTGCTCAATACACCTAAGTGTACTAGTGTAACTCTATGTTCAAGACAAAACAATACCAAGCTACACTACAACCATGCCATTGGTTTGTCCAAAACCATCTTGGTTGTGAGCCTCTACTTATATTTTACAAGGGACTGATAACATGATCTTCTGTGCCACACCAAGCACCATGTTATCTACAATGTAAAATATTAGACAATATGCACACACATATAATAAATATATAAAGTGCAAACAATGATCATGTGATTCTTATTCCAAAATAAAATGTTCATACAAAAAGAGCTAGGCTTTCAGTATACATTCCAACAGAGTTGGTATAGAACCAACACAATAAATCAAAAAAGATCAATTTTCCTTGATTTGTTGGAGATCCAATAAAACTCCGCCCATGATAAGTTAACCTTGTCGTGGCCGGTCCCAAGCCCGGATAAAGGAGGAGGGTTGCGTTAGGTTGCCAGCCAGCGTTAAACTAAGGCAAATGTTTCAATGAATGGATCAATCAAACTATTGTGCTAATGCTAGGTTGTTCCGGAAGGAGCAGCGCTACATAGTGGTCCGACTGTAATGTCTCGGCAAGGACCGCTACATTTTCAGAACTCGGGTGTAGTGAAAAATATGCTAGAGTTCACGTTGCAGGGTCCGACTGCAACGTATCGGCAAGGACCGCTACATCTCCATGAGAACTTGGGTGTAGTGTTAAATAAGCAAGAGTTCTCACACCATAGGTTGGGTAAGAACAAATATTATAGAAAAACTAGTAGTCTAAGATTTGATACATGGAACATAGGAACCCTCACTGGTAAAACAATGGAGATAGTAGATACGATGATTAGAAGAAAAATTAATATTGTATGTGTACAAGAGACAAAATGGGTTGGTGAGAAGGCAAAGATGATAGAGAACTCGGGTTTTAAGTTATGGTATCTGAGGAAGAGTAAAACAAGAAATGGAGTGGGTATTATTGTTGATAGTTCGTTAAAGGATGAAGTTGTAGGAGTAATTAGAAAGGGGGATAGAATTATAGCTCTCAAAATAGTAGTGGAGAAAGAAACTATAAACGTAATTAGTGTATATGCACCTCAAATAGGATTAGATGAAAATACCAAATTAAGGTTTTGGGAGGACTTGGATGAAGTATTACAAAATATTCCATCAAATGAGATGATTTTAATAGGAGACGATTTAAATGGGCATGTCGGAGTGAAAATGACGAATATGAGAGGATGCATGGGGTTATAGGTTTGGAACAAGAAATGAAGAAGGTAAAACTATATTAGATTTTGCAATAGTATATGATCTTATACTAGCTAATACATTTTTTAAGAAAAGAGAAGAACACTTAGTCACGCTCAAAAGTGGAAATAATAAATCACAAATTGACTTTCTTATAGTTAGGAAGAGAGATAGAAAGATTTGTAAAGATTGTAAGGTTATTCTGGAGAAAGTTTAACTACTCAACATAGGTTAGTAGTATTGGATATACGCCAAATATAGTTTTAATAGAAGGAAAATATACACCCTAGAATTAAGTGGTGGAAGTTAAAGGATGAGAAACTAAATATATTCAAAGAGAAGGTAGAGTACAAGTATTAGATGACATATAGGTGACCCTAATCATGATGTGGGATAAAATGGTATCAAAATTGAAAATAGTAGCTAAGAGTGTACTCGGTGAGTCAAGGACATGCACCACCAAGTAAAGAATCTTGGTGGTGGAATGAAAAAGTGCAAGAGAAAGTCAAGGAAAACGAATAGCATATAAAATTAAATATTTGTAAAATGAGGAAAATTTGAAAAATATACAATAGCCAAGAAAGAAGCTAAGAAAGCAGTGAATGAAGCTAAAACTGAAACTTTTGAACGGTTATATCGAAAATTAGATACAAAAGAAGGGGAAAGAGACATTTATAGAATAGCTAAAGTGAGAGAGAGGAAGACAAAAGATCTTAATCAAATAAGATGTATTAAAGATGAATGCAATAAGGTACTAGTAAATGATGAAGAAATAAAAGAGCGGTGGAAGAGATATTTTTATCAACTTTTTAATGAAGGTTTAGGAGACCAACTTAATTTAGGTAATTTAAGTAGGTCAAATGAGTATAGAAATTTAAATTTTTATCGTAGAATTCAAATTTCAGAAGTAGAACAAGCTTTAAATGGAATGCAAAATGGAAAAGCCGTTGGACCAGATGATATTCCGATAGAGTTATGGAAGTGTCTAGGGAAACAAGGTATTGAATGGCTTACAAAATTATTTAACATGATATTGAAAACAAAAAGGATGTCTGATCAATGGAGGGTAAGTATCCTAATTCCCTTATATAAGAATAAGGAAGACATACAAACTTGTGAAAACTATAGGGGTATTAAACTAATGAGTCATACCATGAAACTTTGGGAAAAAATAATAGAAAAAAGATTAAGGAAGGAGACCATGGTTCTCGAAAATCAATTTGGATTCATGCCAGGAAGGTCGACAATAGAAGCTATACATCTTCTCAGACAACTAATTGAAAAAAAGCAGGATCTACACATGGTATTCATTGATTTAGAAAAAGCTTATGATAGAGTTCCAAGAGAAATAATATGGAGAATTTTAGAAAAAAGAGGTGTTAGTGTAACATATATTGAACTAATTAAGGATATGTATAAGGAAGTAACGACCAGAGTGAAGACTTCAGGTGGATTAACTGAAGCATTTCCAATAAAGATAGGGTTACATCAAGGATCAGCTTTAAGTCCCTATCTTTTTACACTAATCATGGACAAACTCACTGGACACATTCAAGACACATTGTCGTGGTGCATGTTGTTTGCAGATGATATTGTTTTAGTAGATGAGACACGTGAAGGAGTAAATGTTAAACTAGAATCTTGGCGGGAAATACTATAAGTGAAAGGTTTTAAGCTTAGTAGAGGAAAGACAGAATATATGGAATTTAAATTTAGCGATATTAGACGTAATGAGACAAGTGTTAAGATAGGAGATGATGAGTTGTCTGGAATTGAGAGTTTTAAATATTTAGGATCATTTTTGCAAGATGATGGAGGGATTGAGAGAGATGTCTTACATAGAATACAAACAAGATGGTTGAAATGGAGGAAAGCATCGGGTATTTTATGTGATCGTAAAGTGCCTCTAAAACTTAAAGAGAAGTTCTATAAAACGGCAATTAGACCTGCTATGTTATATGGAGTTGAATGTTAGGTTACGACTCGAGCATATGAGCAAAAGATGAGAGTTGCAAAGATGAGGATGTTAAGGTGGATGTGCGGACATACGAGGATGGACAGAATAAGAAATGAGAGCATTAGAGAAAAAGTTGGTGTTGCATCTATTGAAGGAAAGCTCTGAGAGACACGTTTAAGGTGGTATGGACATGTACTTAGACGGTCAATAAATGCTCCAGTTAGGCGATGTGAAACGATACCAAATATACACATCAAACGAGGAAGAGGAAGACCAAAAAAGACTTGGTTAGCAACAATAAAACAAGATAAAATTTATTTAAATATAGATGATGATATAGTAGGGGATAGAGTCCAATGGCGTAGAAGGATCCATATAGCCGACCCCACCTAGTGGGATAAGGCTTTGTTGTTGTTGTTGTTGTTGTTGTTGTTGTTGTTGGAGATCCAATAACTAATCGATTGGAATTTACTCAGTCGATTAAAATATATTTCATTCGACCGACACCAATCAATAGTCTATCGATTGACTGTCAACTTATATTAGTCAACTAGTATTTTGGAAACTCAACTTGGCAATGTTCGATGAGAACCCAAACTCCACACAATTTGCTCTGAGCACCCCAGGCACCAGAGCACTATATATATATGGTGTTATGTCTTCTCATCATCCCTAGTCGCCAACCCTAATTTACTAAGTATATTATTAAGTTGTTTATACCGAGTCCTAGTTGTTCCAAACAACTATTTGATAAGTAAGTTATGAGCTTAGTTGACCATTGTCAACTATGGCAGATCAGTCAATGTCGACCACTATTAGATTTGGTTGAGCACCAAGTGTGCAAGTCGACTATTATTAAGTCCGACCAAGCACCCTGTGCTCTGACAGAGAACCATATGGTCTAGCCGAACACCAATGTGCTCTTCGACCACCATTAGGTTCGGTCGAGCACCAAGTGTGCAAGACGACTACCATATGGTAATTTCTCACTCTGGAACCACACTTTTGCCAAGCACCTACATGCTCGAGCAGCTAAGAACTGAGCAATGTAGCCGTCCCGAGCACCCTTTGCTCTCGGACACTACAATATTCGATTCCAGTCGAGTGATGAGCACTCTACGCGACTCACCATCATGAATGCTAAAACATTCGGTTTAGTATACAACCTAATTTTTTAAAAATTGATCTATACCCTAAATTAATTGAACCCAATTAGACTCAAGCCCAATTAATTAAGATTTTATCCAAAAAATACATTAGGATGATCACATGCTCATTGAGCCTCTTTGAATGAAACATGACACTATCCAACAGTGACTTATCTCATCATTAAAGAGGCTCAATTAAAATGGATTTAATTGAGCATTGGAGTCCACACCGCAGTGCATCTTCACCAATTCTTCATCGCGTCTTCATCTTCTCCGTCGTCACCGACATTTCCACTATGTCACCTCTTCTTCAACTCTGTCACCACAAGATCCTCCACACTCACCATATAGGATTAGGAGAAGACCTAGATAATGGTGGTCGAAGTGATAGAGGCCCTTTTATAGTGGCGATCGGGGCATAGCTATGACAACAGATTTCAACGCGAGTCCGATCATTGAATATCACAATTGATCGAGACCTTCACTTGATGTTGTGACGGATCAAACTCTGTCTACAGTGCCTCCGACCTTGTTCGAGAGCCATAAGGTCTGATTTGGCCAGCTCTCCATAGTAAAATCGATGACTGCATAACAAAATCGTGAATTGGGAAACCACAATATCCATTTGATAAAGGTAAGCAATTTGCAATTTGCAATTTGCATGATTCGTGTGAAAAATTAATCCTATTTCCATATGATACTGCAAATGATCAATTGCTTTGATACCATTGTCGATCATTGATGCCTCGTGAATCATGCTTCATGGTTTATTGCAAACATTAAACAAATACTTATTTTGATGTTGTTTTGATCTTGATCCTTGCTCTGGATTGCTGTCTAAAGAACAATTACGAAACAAACTGCTCTTCTTCATTCCACAAATTAAATCCGATACTTTTGGATATTCTCCCGAAGTTCTTCTCCGACAGCCTGATGACGATCCTTTCCTTTGTCTCTGCTCTTGCACTCACAACCTCATACCCATTTGTATCACCCCATTAATTTGGATGCACAAACATTTATAAAGAGTGTAAGACAGCTATCAAGCATTGTACAAAGTGTAGTTCGTACACACGTTGCACAATTGTTCAATGTGTGCAGTTTTTTATAACTACAAATGCAGTAATCAGAACTGCCTTCAATCGACCCTACAAAATTAATAAAGTTCAAAGTAAACAAAACATATTTAAATAAAGAATATAAGTACAATTAGGAGAAGGGATATATAATGATTCAAATATAATATGAGATAAGATAATATTAAAATTAAGAATGATATAATCAAAGATTTACTCGACGAATCAAAGGAATGTGCACTTACAAATAAAAAAATCTTGATAGTGAAATGAAAAAAAGTATAAGAGAAAACGAAGGAAAAAATAAAACTCGATAAGGTAGATCAAAGGAGTATAAAAATTTAAATTTACTTTTCAAGAGCATAATAAAATTTAAACACAATGCAAAATTTAAAAATAATTGGATCAAATAATATCCTGATATATAAATGTATGGAAATGTCTAGGTAAAAAAAAGTATTGAATGACTTACAAGTTATTTAACTTGATATTGAAGATAAAAAAAATAATTGATCAGCGAATGATAAATTTTTAATTCCTTTATATATATATATATATATATAATTATGAAAATTATATAGGTGTTAAATTAATGATTCATGAAACTAAAGAAAAAAATAATAAAAAAAGACTAAGAAAGGATACTAAAGTGATCTAAAATTAATTTGGATTTATATCAGAAAAGTCAAGGGTAAAAGTTATATATATTCTTAGATAATTCATCAAAAAATGTCAAGAACAAAAATAAAATTAACACATAGTATTGACATTGAAAACAGCCTATGATATAGTTCAAGGGAAATTATATGAAAAATTTTAAGAAAAGAATATTAGTGTAGCATATATTAAAATAATAAAAGATATATATAAAAATGCAATAACAAAAGTGAAAACATAAATTAAGAAAATTATTTGAAGTGTTCCCAAAAAAAATAGGATTATAGCAAAGATTAATTTTAAATATTTATTTTTTATACTAATTAAGGATTAACTCACTAAACACATTACCATGGTATATATTATTTATAAATAATATTATTTTGATAGATTAGAAAAGTGAAAGAGTAAATATTAAATTTAAATTTTGGAATAAAATGATAAAAGCGAAAGATCTTACATTTAGTAGAATAACACTACGGGAAAAAGTGAAAATATCGACGAATTTTTTCCGTCCAAAGTGAATTTGGCCAGTAAATATTTAAAATTATAGGCCAAAATAAAATTTAATCTGTAAATAATTATAATTACCGACCAAAATTAATTTTGATCTGTAATTTTAAATATTTACCAGCCAAAGTTAAATTTGGCAGGTAATGCTTAATTTTTTTACTAGCCAAAATTAGCTTTGGCCGGTAAGTTTTAATTTTTTATTTTCCAAAATTAAATTTAGTTATTAATATTTAATTTGTCTCTAGCCAAAGTTAGATTTGGTTGGTAATTTAAATTTTTAAAGTTAAATTTGGCTGACAATATTTGTATTTTTTACTAGCCAAAGTTAGATTTTGTTGTTAATTTTTAATTTCTTATCGGCTAAATTTAATTTTGGTCGGTAATATTTAATTTGTTACTAATCAAAATTAGATTTGTCTGATAATTTTTAATTTTTTACTAATTAAAGTTAAATTTGATGGGTAAATTTAAATTTTTATCTAGAAATTTTAATATTTATATTAACTTAACTCGATAAAAAATTTTAAAAATATCGTCTCAAATTTTTTAGATGATATATTTTTATAAAATTTTAACTATTTGAATTTTTATTTTTTAAATTTTTTGATAATCTTTAATTGATAAAATTTTCCCTCTTAACTTTTTTTTTTTCCTTGTAACAATAAATAACTGCTCTCTTATCCTTCTTTCACAAACTACTTCCCCTTCTTCGTTTCTTTCATCAACAGTATTTTTTTCTTCTTCATTAACCTTTTACTTTCATATAAATTAATAAAAGTACTAATATTTTAAAAAATTATTGACAAAAATTTTGGCCGACAAATTTATTAAATGAAAACAAATTTGAAAGCAAAAATATAACCAATAATTATATTAATTTTGATGGCTAAAAAATAAAAAAATGCAATCCATATTTTGTAAAAATGTAAATAAAAAATATGATAAGATCGTATCAAAAAAAATAATTGATCATTAATTATAATAAATAAAAAATCTTTTGATGATATATTTTTTATAAAATTTTGTCTACTTGAATTTTTATTTTTTTTTTAAAATTTATAATTATAAATAAAAATGTAGTTGATATTTAATATAATAAATAAAAATGAAATTATATCTCAATTTATTTCTATATTAGAAAACCTAAAAGTTAATATCAATTTTCCTTTAAAAAAAATGAAAACCCACGCGTGAAGTCATCGGCATTTCTTCTCACGAAGAAAACCCTCGGGACGGTTCTTCTTCCTCCTATTCCTTCGTTGATCCTCCGTTTGAGGTTGATTGAAAAAGGAACAGCGACATTGTTTCCTTTCTCTTCCTTGATTTGGCTTGGATCATCCTCTACTCTTCGTTGGAGTTGTGATATCAATTTCTTTCTCCTCCATTAATCGTCGAACAAGCAGGTCCCTTTCTTTTCTATTTATTAACTTATTGCTTTCATCTTTCTTTATAGGTTCACTTGAATAGAAAAAAGGTCAGTTTTATTTCAATCTTTATCCCTATAAATGTTAATTTCTGAATTTGCTTTATTTAATTATTTTTATTCCAATGAATGCATGAACATCAAACGAGAAGGTTTATTTCATTGTGCATTTGATTGTGTTTTAGATGCATCTAGATATACCTCATGTAAATTAAAGTACTGTCCATTTCTATTCAAGCTTCCATGTATTTGATTGTGTTGTCCTAGGACACCATTATATACTATTTGGGGAGTTTCAAAGATAAATTACTGTATCACTAGGTTATAGGTATTGTGATTTTCCATTTATAAATTTGGATTTTATATAGAATAAAAGGATTGGTTTAGGATATGTTTTAATTATAATTCCCCTTTAATTTAATTGGATTCATTTATTTGCCTTATGAATGAAAGGACGATTTTTTTATTTCAATTTCTTGCCCGAGGTTGAATTCGGAGTTTATAACACCATGAACTGTATTGTGTGTTATTTATGACAGAAAATACATTATATCAATTTCTATTCTTTTATTTAATTATGATAGAATATTAAATTATAAAAAAAAAGTGATCGTACATTTTTAAATTGTATGCAATTCCTTTTTCAATTGGACTCAATTTTTTATATTAAATTGAATTGCATAATGAAAATTGAATTTAATAGATATGTGTTTTTTTTAAATCAGATTTTAATATTGTAATTAAAAAAATTGATTGTACGTTTGCATGCAGTTCTTTTTTAATTTAATTAAATTTAATTAGATTCAATTAATTGATATTAAATTGAATGAAAAGTGATATGAAATTAGAGATATTAAATTGCATGAGAATTATCCAATTATGATTGTTTATGATAATTAATAATTATTTTTAATTGATTTATGGTAATTGTTATATTTGTTATTTATGTGAAGCATCATAACAATTAATATACAATTATTTATTTATTTTTATTTGGAATTATATATTATAGATTTGGAGTTTGATAATCATCAAAGTGATCAACTCTAAGAAATTTATGATTTCAAATAATATATATAATTGTATATAAATATAAACAACAAATGAAAAGTTATATTGATACATATAATTTTTAATTTGGAATTATATATTATTAAATGATTTGTTAATCATCAAAGTGATCAAATCAATAAAATTTATAATTCTAAATATTGATCATGATGCTATATGAATGATGTATTTTGGATTGTTTGAAATTCATTATTATAAGACATATAAGTATCACCCAAAGGTAGATCATGACTTATAATTAATGATATTAAAGATTTATTAACATACTTGATAAATGCTTGAATATTCAAAGATATCATGCATATTATCTTATGTATAGTTGGTTACCCATTAAAGTAATGTTGATTTAGCATCATTATCATTATGCAATTAAGTATCACCCAAAGGTGAACTTAAGTACATTATTAAAGTTGATTCTAGTTTGAATCTATTAAATTTACTCAAAGCATTAATATATGAGTCTGTATAAATGTTTGCAGCTTCCAATAATGTGTTTACTTTGGGCAATAGAATGATTAAATTCAATGGACTAAATTACGTCAATTGGTCTGAACAAATTCAGTTTTAACTGGGTGTTATAAATCTAGATATGACATTGGTAATGAAATAAAAACCTACAACCATTACTGAAACTAGTACGGAAGCTGACAAGACTCTTTACGAGACTTGGGAGCGGTCTAATAGGCTGAGTTTGAACTTAATGAAGATGACGATGGCTGAAAATGTTAAACCATCTATGCCCAAAACTGACTATGCAAGGGAATTTATGAAAATGATTAAGGAATACTTACAATCAGAGATTGCAAATAAATCCATTGTTGGAACTTTAATGAGTGAGTTGACGACTAAGAAATTTGATTGGTCTTAGTCCATTCATAATCATGTGACAAGTATGACAAATCTAGCAGCAAAGTTGAAATTGATGGGAATTGATGTGAATGAGTCATTTCTAGTACAATTCATTATTAACCCACTTCCTTCTGAGTTTGGACAGTTCCAGGTGAATTATAACACTATTAAAAAGAAATGAAATTTTCAAGAAATTAAGGCTATATTGGTTCATGAGGAAGGGAGGTTAAAGAAAATGAATGATCATTCTATCAATTTATCGACTCATGACAGAGTCAGTGGCAGTAAGGCTAAATCAGGTAATAAAGGTAAAAATAAAGGTAAAGCTCTCTTAAAAGTTAAAAAGGGTGGTGGAATCCATAAAGAGAGGAAGTGTTATTTTTGTAATAAAAGTGGTCACTTCAAGAAGGACTGTCTGAAAAGAAAGAGTTGGTTCGAAAAGAAAGGTAAATATTATGTTTCAATAAATTTCAAATCAAATCTTATTGAAGTACCAAATAATACTTTGTGGTTAAATTCTGGTGCAACTACTCATGTGTCACATATTATGCAGGGATTCCTTTCGATTCGAACCATAAACAAAACTGAAAATTTTTTGTATATGGGGAACATAATGAAGGAACAAATAGAAGGAATTGGGATGTATAGATTGATCTTGGACACTGGTTGTTCTTTAGATCTAGAAAATTGCCTATATGTTCTTGTATGTGCTAGAAATTTAATTTTTGTTGGAAAGTTGGACACTATAGGATTTAACTTTAAGATTGGAGACGGTGTAGTTTCTTTATATGAGCATAAGTATTATTATGGTTCTGGTACTTTAATAGATGGTGTATACCATTTAAATCTTGGTGTTAATTTTTCTAAATCTCTGTTTAATGTCGAACATATCCTTGGTAATAAACGTAGTGCACATAATGAGAGTTCTGCTTATTTATGCCATCAAAGATTAGGTCACATATCCAAAGAAAGGATAATAAGATTAATGAAAAGTGAAATATTACCTCAATTGGATTTTGATGATTGGGATATATGTTTGAGTTGCATTAAAGGAAAATAAACTAAACATATATTAAGAAAGTCAGCCACAAGAAGCAGTCAACTACTTGAATTGATACACACTGATATATGTGGTCCTTTTGATGTTCCATCTTGGAACGGTGAAAAGTATTTTATCACCTTTATTGATGACTTTTCACGTTATTGTTATTTATACTTACTGCATGAAAAATCTCAAGCAGTGAACATCCTTGAGGTGTTTGTTAATAAGGTTGAAAGACAGTTGGATAGAAAAGTGAAAGTTGTAAGGTCTGATAGAGGTGGTGAATATTACGAAAAATTTAATGAGAGTGGACAATGTCCATGTCCATTTGCAAAATTTCTTCAAAGTCGAGGCATATGTGCACAGTATACTATGCCCGGTACACTGCAACAGAATGGTGTAGCTGAACAGCGAAATCGTACTCTTATGGACATGGTTAGAAGTATGTTAAGTTATAGTATTATACCTTTATCATTGTGGATGCATGCATTAAAGACTGCTGAATATATGCTTAATAGAGTTTCTAGTAAAGTAGTTTTTAAGACTCCTTATGAATTGTGGACGGGAAGGAAACCTAGTTTAAGGCACCTTCATATCTGGGGTTGTCAAGCAGAAATAAAAGTATATAATCCACATAAAAGAAAGCTTGATGCAACAGAACCATTAGTGGTTATTTCACCGTTATCCTGAAAAGTCAAAAGGGAATAAATTTTACTGCTCTAACCACAATACAAGAATAATAGAGTCCGATAATGCTCGGTTCATTGAGAATGACCAGTTTAGTGGGAGTGAGAAATCACGAAAAGTGGATATTAGAGAGACTTTTGGTGAATCTTCTTCAGTTAATGTTTCTCCTCAAGTTGTTGTACCATTTATTGTATCACAGTTAAACAACACCTCAAGATAACAAAATAATAATATTCAAAACCCACAAAATGAACATATAAATGGTGAACCAATTGACAATGTACAAGTCACAAATAAACAAATGATAGAAGAGACGCAAGAACTAGCATTAAGGAGGTTTGAAAGGCAAAGAAGACTGGCTATTTCAAATGATTACATCATTTATTCACTTGAACATGAATGTGACTTAAGCATTGATAAAGATCCAGTCTCATTCATACAAGCCATGAAAAGTGACAATTCCGAAAATTGGCTCAATGCTATAAAAGAAGAGTTAAATTCCATGGATGACAATAAAGTATGAGATCTAGTAGAGTTACCTGAAGGTTCAAAACGAGTTGGTTGTAAATGGATTTTTAAGACTAAACATTACTCGAAAGGCAACATTGAAAGGTATAAAGCTAAACTTGTCACCAAAGGATATACTCAAAAGGAAGACATTGATTACACATAGGTTACTAGAAGAGGTTACTAAACTTACTCTATATATACATTATCATGATTATGAAAAGAAGTGTGTGAAGACCGAAGAGTTGTTACGTGAAAGAAAAGTTAATATCCTTAATCATCAAAGGATACAATTAAAGGGAAAAAAGTTAGAGAAGAGAGTAAAAGTTCTTATATATTAAGAACATACTTCGCAGCGTTATGGATCCGGGTATGTTTTTCTTTATCTCTCATTATAGACTTTGATTTTGATATGGATGTGAATATTACAATATTCAAGATCTTCTTCGTAATTATAGAATTGATGAATCATAAGAAAATTTTACATGTGGTGGCTCTAGACCTGTGGTTCAACATATAGAGGATGTACGTTAAATTAAAATTAATTTTATAATTGCATGTTTGATTATATATGAATAGTTCTTTCTATTATTTTTACTAATAACATGATGTTTATCCTTGTTTTTTTAGTTACAAGGGATATGATGCAATTGAGGCATGACGTCGATATTATTATACAGAAAAAGATGGGTGGACTAGTGACCTTGCAAAAAAGCAATATATAAGTCATAATTTAAGTATTTTTTCATTTTTGTACACTATTTTTGGCACAATAAATTGTTGATATTGATGCATGTTTATTTAATAGGAGGCAATGTTCACTCTCTATAATGAAAAAAAAGTTTCACTTTTGGCAAGAACAATAAAAGATGATACTTCTTTGCCCACCTATGAGAATTTCAAGAATCTAGCATTTGAATGCCACCATGATATACTTGGTTGTAAATCTAGTTACATTTGTGGATTAGGATTGAGACTCAAACCACCATCAATGTTATACAAGACTTCGACATCTACTTCCTCTACATCAACTAATGTACAAGTAAAAATGGATGATATGCAAGAGACAATTGTTGCATAAGAGGTAGAGATATCTTCATTGAAACAAGAAATGAAAATGATGCAAGAAACGCAAGCCCAACGAGAAGTCAAAACACAAAAAATGTTGCAGCAACTCCTCATGTGATACCAACCTAGTGAATTACTACAACAACTTGAGTTGACTCCCATGCAAGAAAGAGAATATGGTCCAGATATTCCTTAATACTCTACTTAGATCTTTCAACACATCTTTATTAACTATTTGATATTTACTTTTGTATGACATGATGTCTTGTTTGTCATTTTGGATAATTATGAATTAGTAGGTTTAAAATTCACTTTTTTATAAGTTGTTAAACTAGTGTTTTGAAATTTATTGATTATTATTTCTTTTGTAGAAATATTTGATAAATTGTAAAAAAAAATAGCAACCAAACATAGTTTGGCTGACAATTTTTTCTTTAAATACAAGCCAAATATATTTTGGCCGGTAATGTTAATAAAATATTCGACCAATATATATTTGATTGGTATTTTAAAAAAATATACCAGCCATTTATTTGAAAAAATTACCGGCCAAATATATAATTGGTCGTTATTTTTTAGAAAAATTTACCGACTATTTATTTGGCCAGTGAATTTTAAAAAGCATACCGACCACCATTTTGACCGGTAAATAATATTTACCGACCATGGATTGTCGACCAAGTCCTGGCAACATTTTTTTGGTCGATAATCCATATTACCGACCATATTTTTTCCTCGATAATTCCTTTTTTTCTTGTTGTGTAATGATAAAATATATGAAATTTAATGATTAAGTTAGGAGATAATGAATTATATGTAATTAGAAATTTTAAATATTTATGATTATTTTTGTAAAAGGATAAAGAAATTGAGAAAGATATTTTATATAGAATACAAACATAATAATTAAAATGGATTAGTGTATTAGATATTCTTTATGATTGTAAAATATTTTTAAATTTTAAAGGAAAATTTTATAAAACAACGGTTAGATCTTGCTATGTTATATGAAATTGAATGTTAGCCCATGACTCAAGCATATGAATAAAAGTTGAGGATGTTAAAATAGATGTGTGTTGGGATTGTTAGGATAATCAAAATCTCACATTGACAAAATATGAAAATGATTCTAAATTTATAAAATGAAAAGATATCTCCAGACCTTTTGGAAAAAGTCAAAAATAAATTCATAAGAGTTTATATTCAAAGTGAATAATATCATACAATTATAGAGATATATAATTTTCATTGGATTTAACAAATGATATAATGGTGAGCCTCAAACAAATGAAGTGAGAATTTCATGTCTGGATCAAGATTACCTAAAAGATATGGTGAGATACAAACAGAAAGTCCGATTAGACAATATAATATAATTAAAACTATTATAAATATACAAGTCAAACGAAAAAAAAAAAATAAAATTAGAAAAGACTCATTAAAAAGATAAAATTTATTATAAATCATACAGTGTAGATAAGGCTTATATATATATACCGAACGCGACGCGTCGACCCACCTTCACTGTCGGTATCGTCGGCGCATCGTCCGGCCACCTCCGGCCGTCGGACCTGGCGCGATCGACTCCCAGATCGCCGGCGGTCCGACGGGGCTCGTGAGGCGTCGGATTCCGACCGCGATTCGGCCAGAATTCGACGATTTCGCAGCCGGCAGTGGCGCGGCCACCATCAGGCCGGATTCCGCCCGAATCGTGGCCGAAATCCGGGCGGGGAAGGACCGCTAGCGTCATGCGATCCTTCCCCCGTCGGATTCCGACCGCAATTCGGCCAGAATCCGGCGGCGCCCGAGCCCGGAGGTGGGCTAGCGTTATGGATCCGAGTATGTTTTTCTTTATCTCTCATTATAGACTTTGATTTTGATATGGATGTGAATATCACAATATTCAAGATCTTCTTCGTAATTATAGAATTGATGAATCATAAGAAAATTTTACATGTGGTGGCTCTAGACATGTGGTTCAACATATAGAGGATGTACGTTAAATTAAAATTAATTTTATAGTTGCATGTTTGATTATATATGAATAGTTCTTTCTATTATTTTTACTAATAACATGATGTTTATCCTTGTTTTTTTAATTACAAGGGATATGATGCAATATGATGCAATTGAGGCATGACGTCGATATTATTATACAGAAAAAGATGGGTGGACTAGTGACCTTGCAAAAAAGCAATATATAAGTCATAATTTAAGTATTTTTTCATTTTTGTACATTATTTTTGGCACAATAAATTGTTGATATTGATGCATGTTTATTTAATAAGAGGCAATGTTCACTCTCTATAATGAAAAAAAAGTTTCACTTTTGGCAAGAACAATAAAAGATGATACTTCTTTGCCCACCTATGAGGATTTCAAAGAGCGCCCGGAGGTGGTCGGACGGCGCAACGGCAGTCACGGTTGCTCGGCGTGTCGCGGACGGTTCGGGCGCGCAACGGATCATTTTCCTATATATATGAGTTTTGTTCTGCCGCGCGACTGAACCGTCCGCGACCGAACGCGATGCGCCGATCCACCTTCACTATCGGCATCGTCGGCGCGCCGTCCGACCACCTCTGGTCGCCGGACCTGGCACGATCGACTCCCAGGTCGCCGACGATCCGACGGGGCTCGTGAGACGCTGGATTTTCGGCCACGATTCAGCCGAAATTCGACGAATTCGCGGCCAGCAATTTGACGATCATTACCGACCGCGATCGGACCGGATTCCGACCGAATTACAGCCAGAATCCGGGCAAAAAAGGACAGCCAGCGCCGGGCGGAATTACAAACCTATTCGCTGACCAAACATGGGGCGGAATTAAAATCTCGGACGGATCCATCTCCCCCCTTGAATTTTCAGTTTCTGCACGAGCAAAAATCAAATAAAAAAAAAAACACCAAAAAGGATGGCGTGCTGCGGGACGACTACGTTGCTTTCAAGACCAATTAAACGCCGCATTCTCCACGTGCCGCTTTAAGTTTCTCACTGATCCGCATATTTAATTTATTCGTCACCTTATCGCTGTTCCGCAGAAGAAGCGATGATGGAAACGAGGTATGACCCTGAACTCTGGCTTTCCATCGGCGGTGATCAGGCCGCCGCCAGCGCTGCCCGCAACCGGACGCCCAACTCTATGAGACTCCGCAGGTAAAGAAAATTAAGTTCTCACTTTGGCGCTCTGTTTTATTCTGTTCGGGAGAAGGGAATAAATTGGCGAATAACTAATGATATTGCAGGATGGAGTCGCTCTTAAGATACTCAACAGCTTATCAGCAGCAGCCACAACAGAAGCAGATGCAGAAGAAGCCGATGACAATCTTCTACAACGGCCAGGTGTGCGTGTGCGACGCCACAGAGATGCAAGCAAGAGCCATCATAGCAATGGCGGAGAAGGAGATGGAAGCAATGATTGGAAAGCAAAACCAGATGAAGAACAAACATGATCAGCAACGGCAGGAAGCCATGGTGGAGTCTACGGCTCTTCCTTTGCCTCCCTCTCTATCTCTTGAAACCTCGCCGCAAGTTCTGAACCCAGGTCTGTCTATGAGGCGGTCGCTGCAGCGGTTTCTGGAGAAGAGAATCGAGAGGATTAGTGAAGTAACTCCCTACAAACAATCACCTAAATTGTTGGTTTCCACTACTTAAACCTCAATTAAGTATGACAGTATGCGTGATGAGTATATGTGTCTCTCTTAGTTTGCCTGAAAATAATATTGTTTTTTTTTTTCCTTTTGTAAAATTTTCCCGATATTAATTGCTTTTGGCAGATTTTTAAACTCGAATGCATTTATCTTGATTATATATACAAGATGTCGATATTAGAACTTTTAAAATATCCCTCAGTCCTCAGAAGAATATATAATTAAATTAATGAATATATATAGGGTGTTAAAGTAGGAGAAATGGACACTGGATCATGCAACTCCTGAGATACATCGGATGGAAGAATTTTCCAATCCTAATAATTAATTGGTTAATTACACATCATGAGCCAAAGTTTTCACTCTTTCACAAAAACAAATCTTTTGTCGACGTAACTGAAACTAATTATAAAAAAAATATATCCAAGCTGATTCTCTAATCAAATTATCTTTTATTTTGTATATATGTCATCTACATGCTCCAATCCAGCTATAATATAATTCACGACGGAGTCGGCCCTGGGTTAAGCCTTGGATTAATCCTAAATTAATCACCAAATTAATTTTTATTTCTAGGCTAAGTGTGACTATGCAATGGTAAGACAGGGTGTTACTTGCAGAATGAGATGGATTCGATGTCGAATGAGGGATCTAAAATTCCCTCAGATTTCAGATGGATTCCTCCCTGTTTTGTCTTCGCGTCAAAGGACTTTGTCCCCTATGATTTATCCTCCCTCTCATCAATGTCTTGAGACGGATGACTAGAGATTACTAATTGGATAAATTCTCAACTTTCGCAGAAAACAAAATTTTTAAAGGTGTTACGGTGATTTTTTTTTTTTTTTTTAATCTGGACAAAAACGCGGGTAACTTTGAACGTGGCTCCACCCTTGAATATATTATTCTACTAGTAATTGTAGATCTTATTCTCATTCACAATTTATTTTATAGCTTACACTTAATCACGCCCTGTCTTCGGAATCAGACGAGATCAGCCGATTTAATTGAGATATATAACGAAGAACAGGCCATATATCCTGGTTCAATTTGACAAAGAAAACAAAACTTACCATATCATTTATAATTATACTATGAACCGAATTAAGATATGGTGAAGTAACACATTTTGTTTATTGCTAGAAAATTTCTCCTCCGATGCTAGATCTCAGTTTTGAGTCATACTAATAATAACATCTTTTACTAATTCAACTTTAAAAAAAAAAATCTGATGATTAAATCTATATAAATATTCAATGCTTCTAAAAAATGAAAGTATTTATATAGTTTAGGCTTTGGGCCAACATTGGTTAATCAGGGGTCAAGTTGATTAATTATGAGAATTGGTATTCACACTTTATTAATTATAAAAAAAAACAACATCTAATGCAAGTCACCGAGAATCAGATATGGTGGATTTCTGCTTGAGAAACAAGTCGTACAAGACGATTTCATTGAGTCAAATTACCAGCTTTTTCCAACACAAAAAAAAAAAAGCAAGGAAAGTTTTAAATGTTCTGACAAATTAAGTACGGACAAAGACTGGGTTCGACTTCAACAACTGCTGTCAAAGGTGAAATAGGATTCTTTTACTCTAACTCATGCATCATATGCAAAATCTTTAAGTCAAAAACATGTGATCTGCCATTCTTCCGGCCATTCAACTATGTACTATGTACCATGTATGCTGCCCATGTTTTCCATCTAAAAACTGAAAGCGATTAATAATAGAGAAATTTAAACCCTGCAATTTGTAGGTATTCAGAATCTTCCACAGTAAGGACGCCAATTTCTAACTGGTTAGGTAGGACAACTCACTCGATGAGTGGTGACCCAAGATTCTGGAAAGAGTACTGAAAATCTCGTGGCCTTTAAAAGTTTTACTAATCAACTACTTTAGTATTGTAGCAATTCTTTTATAGAAGAACTTACCCAATCCAGTGGACAAAGAAATGAATGGCAATGGATATTGACAGCTCTGTTATCTAGACAGTTAGTCTTCAACTATTGGTGCAAACAGTTGAAAGTCTTCAACTATTCAGGTAAAAAATGATTCATTCATTTTTAATATCTCTATCATTCGATTTCATAATCAATACGAAGGAGATAAATCATGAAAAATATATTGTCCAACTCAGAACTAACACGACAAGAAGATAGACACTCCGAAAAACTTATAGGCTTCGGAGATTAACCCTTGCTCATTAGTACAACTCTGCTGCCGCACTAGCCACAAGACTCTCTTGTGGGGACAAATAGTCTTCAACTATTGATATTTAGGATGATGGATACATGCCAATTACATCAAATTTTAATTCTTAATCTCGTTTGACTGTGATAAAAACAAAAGACATTAATTCTGATAGCAGTAGCTTGGCTTCAATGTAAATCATTTCTCAATAGACAACCGTAAATGAAAAGACTAATTGATAATCAAATTTTCCAAAATTATGGGGAAGTAACTAACTTATTCATCTACGTCCAACATACTCTCATTTGCAACTCATTTGATAATGACGTGGTGGAAATACTCCTTGTCAAGTAGCGCGCAAGGTCAAGTCAATAGTTAAGTCAAGATGGAACCGTTAAAAACCAAGTCAAATAAAGTATGAATCAACTCGAGTCCATGAGTCAATCACCCGAGCTTAGTTCAATAGTTGATCTTCCGAGCTCAGTAGTTCACCTTTCGAACTCAGTTCGACAGTTGACCTTCCGAACTTAGACGATCATCCGAACTCAGTTCGATAGTTTGACCTCCCGAGCTCAGATGATCACCCGAGTTCAGTTCGGCAATTAGATTGACATGTCTCTATGATCCCCATTAGGAAGTCACGTCTCCACGATCCCCTTCAGGAAACTACGTCTCCATGATCTTCTTCAGGAAGTCATGTCTCCACACCACATCTCACCCCCTCCCCCCTCCAAAATGGACACATTTTTCTCTTCCTAAATAAAGCTAGGAGGAGAGGAATACGATGATTAAGTAATATCTACTTTTTCTACTCTCTCTTTCTATTTTACCTAGCTTCTCCATATTTTCTCCACTTGTTGACTTGAGCGTAAGAGACGCTTCGCCGAGGTACTCTTCGGTCCCCTTTTCACTTGTTTTTGATTCCTCTCAAGTTCGAAGTACTTCCTGTTTCGACGACTGACCTGAGGAAGGTTGACCTTGCCAAGGTCGATCTATGAGCATCTAATCTCCGACCTCCCGAAGTCATTCATACGCCAGACATGACCGAGCTATGAAGAAGGCCGATCTGATTAGCTCGCCACCTCGAAGACAGATCCGATTTATACTTAGTCGGTCTAAAGAATTCGACTGTGAGTACTTAGTTGAGTCTTCCCATCCATTGATCTCAGATCGAATGAAATTGACATCGTCTATGGAAATTGAATTGAGATGTTAAGATGGGAGATAATATAGGAAATTCAGAGAACCAGAGTTCTACTAGTAGAGAAAAGTTGACAAGAGAGAATCTTGTTGGTGCAATAATGCCCCAAGCATTTATATGTTTTGATGTTTAGATATTCATTTATAGTTAGACAATATTTATGATCTAACAATGAATGTGTTTAAGTCACAGGAAAATCCAAGTATGAAAACTTGGTAAAGGAAAGTCCAAGTGTGATCTTGGCAAGGGAATTCCAAGAGAATGTCTTGGCAGCATAAGTCCAAGCATGTAATCTTAGCGGCATAAAGTTCAAGTGGACCTTGGCAAACAAAGTCCAAAGGTAAGATCTTGACAGCGTAAGTCCAAGCATGTAGTCTTGGCGGCGTAAAGTCCAAGCGGGCTTGGGCAAAAGAGAAATCCGAGACATGATGAAACCGAGGGAAGCTCTTGGAGGCAAGCACAAGGATGAAGGAGTCACGGACTCGGAGTGATCCTGGAGGCGCAAGGATGAATGAAGAGCTTAAAGGTTGAGTCTAAGTATAGGGAATCAATTTCAAGTATGATTTGATCATACTTGAAGTATGTCAGTCGACTAGTGCTTTGTCCCGATCGATTGATCAGTAAGTCAACTGACTACGGTTGAATTTTGTGGTCCAACAGTCGACTGCTATGGTTTGATAGTCGATTAGTCCACCATCAGTCGACTGCTATACCCTAGCAGTCAACTGTTATAAGTGGACACAGACACATAAACTTTTTGAGTCGACTGAATGCTTAGAGCAATCGACTGATGACTCGATCAGTCGATTACTAGTGTGATTAGTCGACTGATTAAGGTTCCGTTGGGATGTGACGACCGAAGATTTGGCTTGTCAAAAGCCGTTGGATTCAGTCAACTATAGCAACAGTCAACTGATGCAGCCCCAATGAAAAAATCAGTATTTTCTCTATAAAAAGAGGCCTTAGGGAGCTTGAGAGGGCTAGTGCTCTCATTCATAACTATACTCTCGAGCTCTCCAAGTCTTCTCAAGCTTTCTATTGTGTTTTAATCTCCTCTTCTCTAATTCTCACTTCTATCATTTGTAAGAAGAGGAGTGCATTGTAAAGAAGGCTTCTCCACCTTAGTGTAATCATCAAAAGGAGTTCTTAGTGAAGACTTGCTAGGGTTGATCCACCTTACAGATCATCGTGAAATAAGAGCATAATTTTCAAACCACGTTAAACACTCTTGTTAGCGCTTGTATTCTTTTGTATTTTAATTTCATTTCATATTTGTCTTTGCTTCCGTTAATGAAATTGTAGAGATAAAAAGAGGTTATTCACCCCTCTCTAGCCATCTAAGGATCCCCAACAAATCTGACTAGGATCATTACTGTCATGGTTGAAGAAATTATGTGAAGACATGTCGCAGAATGAGTTTTCTATTCAAGCACCTCTAGCTCCTACAAAGTCATTGCCTCGAGTTATCCCACAAGAGGAACAATCTTGGGGGTATGTGTCTCGAAAATCACCTCCGAGAGACCCCATGAAAGGGAAAACCTCAGTAAGTACTGAGGAGAATAGCTTAGGTACTTCTTTTCTTAGAACATTTTAGCAGAAGAGCTGCTGAAGCACTTCATACCACTGCAGCTTGGGGAGTACAATGGATCTTCGTACCCGAAGGATCACCTTGATCGGTTCGAAAATGCCTCCTTACTGCACCAATATACTGATGAGGTTAAGTGCAGAGTTTTCTTAACAACTTTATCAAGATCAGTCTAGAGATGATTTAATAGACTTAATTCCTTCTGGTTCCATCCAGTTTTTCGAAAGTATGAGTATTGCTTATCTAAATCACTTCATCGCCCTCAATCGAGTAGTGTTGGATGTACCCTCGCCCACCTCAAAAATACTTGTGACTGTCGTCTCATAAGGATTGTTGGAGGGAGATTTTTCTCGATCCTTGATGAAAAACTCCCTCTAGATTATGATAGTTTGCTGAGACGAGCTGATAAGTACATAAATCTAGAAGAAGGAAGTGAGTTTGGAAGGAGGAAGGCAGTTTCGCAAGGACAACTTCTACTCGGTCATACCAGAAGGCTCCTTTTCCTACTCGGGTATGTGAGCCTCACCTAATTACCACCTATGCCCCAGGTCGGATGAGGATGGGAAAGAGTTTGTTCGGCCATATAATGTTTTTCATTTACGACCCTATTGTGTATGAATTGATCCATAGGTTGACAATCATATCTTTCTCCTTTGTAGAAATAAAACTACTTTTTCTTTATCAATGTTTATTCCCTCTAATCTCGAACCGAGGCATCCATAAGTTAATCGTCAATTTAGTGTCGTTTATCCCCTCTAGTCTCGGACTGAAGAGTCCATTAGTGAATCGTTAGTTTGATGTTGTTTATTTCCTTTGGTCTCAGACTGAAGTATCCATCAATAATTCGTCAATTCGACAATGTTTATTCTCTTAGTCTTGGACTAAGGCGTCTATCAATTACTTTTATTCCCTCTAGTTTCGGATTGAGGTGTCCATCAACAAATCACTAGTTTGATATTGTTTATTGTTGGGTTTCCTCGGCACCAACGTGGGTGTGTGTTCGAACATGTTTCGTAAATATGCACACAACAAAAGCAAAAATAAGTAATAACTAATTTATTACAACACACACCACATACATGCAAAGGATACAACATGTGTAAACATAATCGTCGTTTCAAATTTTACAATAAAGGAAAATTACTTTAGGTATACCTGACGGATTACGTGAAGCGGGAATGACATCAACTGAGCGACACTTGTAAGTCTCGTCTCTATTCGTATCCACACCGAGTATCGTCAGGATAGCTTCACAAAGCCATGAGCCCCATCTTCTAACAATATACTAGTCTCGAATCGAAGTCGTTGTGATCGAGAGATTATCACAATCCGAATCAAATTCGGATCCAAAAATCGAGTTCCATGAACTCGCTTCTCGGAAGCGATCTTCGTCAACGAATTGACGAAACCTTGGTCCTCCACCAAAGGACATTTTCGAAGATCCAATCCTCGACAAGTAGGTCACTGTCGGAGCGCGAAACAACGCCCAAACGACCTTTCCACGCAAGGGACAACAAGCTATCTTGGTCACCGGAGCCAAGGGAGGATGGTCGGCGGTAGCTAGGGTGGTCCGGTAATAAGGGAGGGCGATGGCAATAAGGTTGGGCGGCAACTCTAGAAAAGGAAGAGGAGAGGAGGCTAGGGTTTCCAAAACCTTAAACTGATTCATTCACCAAAACCCTTAAGTCGTGTTTTTATAGAGAACATATTCTCCTAACGGTTATTGGTTCATAACCAAAATCCATTAACCCGCTCCAATAACTTAAGTTAAAATAAATCAAACTGTGTTTGTCTATTTTAAGTTAAAACGAATCGAACCAATTTCGATTCATTCGTTTAAAACAAACCAAACCCCTTTGGTTTATGTTCCACTATTGGATTAGAACCAAACCGATTTAGTTCATCCATTATGTCTTCATAAGACTCGGCCCATCCACGCTTCCGTTGCGACTGAAATAATTTTATGCTCACTCTTTATTTGGTCCAACCAAACCATGTCTCTCTCGATCTGAGAATCCTATTCTCAAACTCGTTTTAAATCCTTCGGATTACACTTGTAGCGTGTGTGACCAAATAGGTTTCCGATTTATATTGGTCGTCTATAATTAACCATTAATTATAGATCGATCATGAGTGACATCTAGTAGTACATCATGATCTCCAATTAATCGAAAAATCAACTGTTGATCCTAGAACATCTTCTGAAACCTTTCAGCAGCTACAGTAAATCGTGCCCCATTCCCTTCACCCATCTTATACTCACTTGGTTCAAGACATGGTCTATGTGTCAGTCCCCACTAAGCTGGCCACGTCATACCTAGCCCAAGTATTACTTTTTCGTCCTACGGATTCTACTTACTGTATATGTTTCCAAGAGTACCATACTCTAAACATGTAATGTTTTGGCCAAAGACTTTAGTAATAATCCGATGAGAGACCATAGGATATACATCTCCTTGCAAGGAGTGGTGAATCCTCTGTAGGCTATTCAAACACCTTCTGCCATTTCAACTTATATCCAATCATCCTGGATCCACATCTCCCTCGGAGATGTTTGTTTAAAATGTCAAAGCATAAGTCTACATTACCAAGATAACTTGAATACCGCAAGTCGAAAGAACATCACACTTAAGCTACAGTAAGAACTTCATTGACATATCCATATATGTAGAGAACCATATGAAGTCTTACAGCTAGTCACTCCAATGAACTAGTTACCATAACTAACATCCACGATTAACTCCGGACATCCCAATGTCTCCAGCCAGTGAGAAATAACTGCTTGGATAAATCAAAGAATATAACTCGTACTAGTCTCCATAGAATTGATGGTGTTCGAATACATCAATTCGTTGACTAGGGATAATTCTAATACATCACAATTACACATGTAGAGATACTCACTAGTTGTGATTCAATCACAAATTCTCTCATGTTGTGAATCGTATTCCGGATATTTAGCAAATGAGTTTAAGATCCAATCAAATACATGAAAACATATATACTCAAATAGTGAATCTTTATTTATCAAATAAATGATACAACCATAAGACGATTGTCTTAGGACATCTCTCATATATCACTAATATTTATTTCCTTTGGTCTCGGACTGAGGTGTTTATCGATAGTTTGCTAGTTCAACTATGTATATTCTCTTAGTCTCACACTAAGATGTTCATCGACAGATCAACAACTCGATATTCTCCCTTAGTTTCAGACTAAGATGTCTATCAGATATTCTTCTCGGTCTTGGGCCACCACATTATTATACTTATTCTGCTCGCTTTGCACCGAGGTGTTATTCTTTTCATTAGTAGCTTAGGTGTGTGACCTTATATTTTTTTCTTAGTCTCAATCCGAGTTGTTTGGGAGATAAGAACTTCACAAGACAGACTCCAAACAATAGACAATATATACTATCTTCAAAAAAGATACATTGCATTCATTTCTCAAAAATTTATACCTAGGTTAGCTAAGTACAGGAAGTAATATTATAGTACATCATCGAAGATCTCGTTAAGGAGCCTTTTCAAATATAGAAAGTCTAATGAGGTCCCCACTAGAGGATGTTTGCCTTCTCGGAATGATAATTACTCCATTGTAGTCGATCTTTAGCATCTTTACGGTGTATTCTTTAATTATATCAACAAACTCTTTGGAGGGTAGAAACATTTTCTTTCTGTTGGCTCACCGACCTTCTTTCCCGACCTTATAGACAGTCAGTTCTTCCTTCGTCACCTCCACCTCACAACCAAAAGTTCTCGGTGAGTGACCTTCTCAACTGCCCGAGCTTCTAAAGTCTGCCAAATTTGCTCTGCCTTCTAAAGCTCGTTCGAAGCTCGATTTGGAGCTCGGTGAGTTGAATCCCATATTGTTGAGAGTATTGGAAATACAATTAAAGTCTTATATTGATAAGACATAGAAAAAATCAAGTGCTTATAAGATGAAAATTATACCTCCGTTGGTATGAGATCTTTTGGGTAAATCCCAAAAATAAAATCATGAGGGCTTAGGCCCAAAGTGGACAATATTAGATTATTGTGGAGATATATGGATTTTATAGATACTAACAATTGATATCAGAGTTATGATTTATGTCAAATCATGCACCTCGAACAAAGAAAGTGAGCTCCCATGTCCATATCAAGAGCACCAAATATCAGGCAGGAAGTCCAATTGAATTAAAATGATCAGACAACTGACAGAAAGTCCAGTTGGGTCAGGAGGACCAAACAACTGACAGAAAGTCCAACTTGGTCAGAAGGATCAGACAGTTTGCAGGAAGTCTTGGTGGGTTGAAGATCAGATATCAAGTAGAAAAAGTCATTCGAGGAGGGATGAGCTTGAGGGGGGGGCAATGTGATCCTTCATTTGAGGGGGAGATTGTTGAGAATATTGGGAATACAATCAAAGTCCCACGTCGACAAGATATTGAAAAGATTAAGTGCTTATAAGATAAAAAAGATATCTCCATTGGTATGAGGACTTTTGGATAAAGTCCAAGAATAAAACCACGAGGGCTTAGGCCCAAAGTGGACAATATCATACAATTGTGGAGATATATGAATTTTATAGGTACTAACACATATCTCATAGCTCGGGCTTGGTAGACAATTGATTCGACTTGAGCTATTTCTAACTCCGTTTCTTTTTCTTAAGTCGTTTTGGACTCTCAACCACCTAAGCCCACATCACTCAGTAGGTGTCAAACATAGAGAGGCAGTCTAGCGGTCAACTCCCTTTGATAGGCCCAGCACTATGCACGTAAAAAAAAAATCAGTGTTGGCAAAACAATTAAGAAGGAAGAAGTGATTCAGTTACCTTGGTATAAGAAGGTTCATCGAATCACACAAACCCACTAAGGTCTTGTCCTTCGGACCGATCTCCTCCGTCTCCATGATTTGTTGTAGGAAGCCTTAGGGAGGAGTCGCTCGAGGAGCCCGAGATACCTCATGTCGTAAAGTCATTCTCGAGAGGGAGGAAGAATTGGAACTCGACTCCCGGGAGATAGGGGGAGGTCTCTCTGTAGGTGTTGGGGTGGGGTCTATTTGTTCAAGAGGGAGCCTTATTGTTTCTTGAGAGGGCATCTTCGGAGCAGGACTAGGAGATCAGCACGAGAAACTCACCCTTTCTGCCGATGCTTCAGACTAACCTCGCTTGTGAGGTCAGCCTTGTCCTTCTGATTCTCCTAAGCTCACCACCTCCAACACCAAGGAAGGTCGAAGAGAAGACATCTGGTCAAACCCTGCCCGCCTCAAATGTGGGAGCCTCTAGCTGAGCTACGGTCAGAAGCGCAACCTAAGTCCTGCCCCTTTTCAAAAAATATGGAACCACCACATTAGCAACCCCCTTCGACTATCCCTATCAGTGAAGGAGGTAAATAAGAATCCCAGTTGGTAAGTGCAAAGGAAGGGGATTAGTCGATGGGTCAGGGTAATGAATTTCTCGGGAATTGACCCCTGCCCATTACGGATAAATCCCTTTGCACTTACCAACTGGGTTAGCCTTAGGGGCTACCTTGTCCCATTTCAAGTGTTTATTGCAAAGAGGCCCTAAATATTGCAAGAGACCCTAAATATGACTTCAATTATGAGAAGAAAACAAAAGAGTTAGTTCATAAGTTTTCCATCATTGAACTCAGTTTCTATTCAGTCCAAAATAGTAGATCATCCTCTCCTCAAGTAATAGGTTGATATCAAAACTCAGATCGGTTAAGACCTATGCTATTTCTTGATAGGAGGAGAGCTCTATATATTGGCTGACAATAGCTCCATTTGCCAAATTGTGGGCCAATCAAAAGAGGGGACATGTAAGACATAAAAGTATCGAGATTTGTCAATACTTATGAGAAGTCAGAAAGTTTGTCAAAAATTTGATGGAAAGTCAGATGGAGAAATAGAAGACCCCACTTTCCTTTGGTTTCGGGATGAAGAATAAGTCAAAGGTCTTGGGGGTTTAAGGAAGGTGGTAAAAGCGAAAAAGGATGACAACTCCTTAAAGGAATTGGGAGTTAACTGTTGCAAGGGAATACAAAAAAAAGTGGATATATCATCGAAAAGGGGAGGAAGATGGAATCGAAAGCCTCCTACCAACTGATTGTGGGAAAAGTGACGAAATCATCGCGGAAGGAGTGTGTGAGCATTGCTCTGGTAGCGGGATATGCAGTCGGTAAGAGTTGGGTATTTCAAAGCCCTTCCTAATGGCTACTCTACCATCTTGGTCGAAAGCAGCGAAGGTGGTTTCGTACAACAAGGATGAACTCTTGACCATGAAGTAAAATAGAGAGGAAGAATGAGACTTACAGGTTGGGGAAGAAAGCCGAAAGCACAAATAAGGGCAAAAGATGATCAAAGAGGAAGACGATGTAAAAGTGAGATGAAACCCTCACTCGACACGTCTTAATAAAGGTGAAGGGGTAGTCACGATCGTCAGATTAGCAATCTCTGCTGTCAGAGCAAAAATCTTCGTTGTCAGATCAGTAATCTCCATTGTCATATCAACCATTATGATCACAGCCGTCACATCAGATCTTCAAATCGAAACCATTCCATCAAAAAAAATCTTCTCAATCTTTATGATTATCTCGACAAATATAAGCGCATGACGAGGCCACCGTAGGGCTCGACAGGATAACTCTGACACATGTGGCTCGACGAGATGGTCCTGATAGGTTTTAAAAATGGAGAGGTGATCTTAATTGTGGACAAGGGTGATGCCATCTCAAATCTCACCATTAATCACTACAATCTCACATGTTTCCGAGATGAGGATTTAATGGAAGTACAGTCAGTCGGACTAACGCCTCTTCCGACTATATTAGGTGGAGGATGCATGTGATGTGACGGAAATACTCCTCATCGAGGTAAGGTCAGGTCAACAATCAAGCCAAGGTGGAACCCATTTGAAACCCAGTCAAATAAAGTGTGAATAAACTCGAGTCCAGTCGAAGTGCATCCGAGCTTAATCGATCACCCAAGCTCAGTTCGATAATTGACCTCCCGAGCTTAGACGATCATCCAAGCTCAGTTCGATAATTTGACCTCTCGAGCTCACACGATCGCTTGAGCTCAATTCGGCAGTTGGATTGACACATCTCCACGATCTCCTACATGAAACCACGCCTCCATGACCTCCTTCAGGAATTCACATCTCTACGATCCTCTTCAGGAAGTTACGTCTCCACGATCTCCTTTAGGAAATCGCGTATCCACACCACCAACACACAAAAAAATAGACACTTTATGTAAGACATGGGCAGTTCCACGAACTGCGATGGCAGTTCATGGAACCACCATCACGCACGCACGGCGTAAGTCGTGCGTGCTCTCCTTCCTTTAAGTTGGAGATGCGTCCAAGGGGAGAGGGTTGATCGGTGAAGAGGCTGAGCAGATAGAGAGGAGGAGAGGTTGCATCCGGATTTGGTTTGTGAAATCAGAGGAGTTTTTCCAAAACGGTGATCATTCCTTCGACGCGAGCACAAAACTCCAACCGGATAAATTTTGAACAACAGGTATCATCATTGGTATCAGAGCTATTAAATTTTGGAAATTTTTACCTGTTCAACTTTCTTTCTCACCGGAGAAGAGAAACAGAGGGTTTTTCTCTGTTCGATGTGCTGCTGGAGTGTGCAGCGCCAGCGGGCGACCGGCAAAAATGGCTGGCGACGCCCACGACACCGGCGAGCGTTGATTGCCTCCTCGAACGATCGGCGATTCGCCCCGCTCGGAGGTCGAGCGATCGCCGACGCCTAGGCGACCCCAGGCGATCGTTTGAAGGCGGCACGCTCGCCAACGCCCAGGCGTTCGTTCGGTAGCGGCGCGGTCGCCATCGCCGGCAAGCGGTTGTTCGGAGGCGTCGCGGTCGCCGTCACCTTTGTGACCTCGGTAGCGGCGATCTCGCAGGCTGCGACCTTGGTAGTGGCGACCTCGAAGGTTGCGACCTCGGTAGCGGTGACCTTTGGAGGCGACGGAGGTGGCGTGGCTGCTGATGCCTCGCGGCACGGCTCGGGGGCGACCTTCGAGGTGGCTCACACCGACGACTTCGGAGGTGGGCGATGGCGCCGGAGGTGGCGCGCCGCCGACGGCCGACGGTCGCCGGCGGCGCCGCCGACACCTAGCCGCTCGTTCGAGGCGGTAGCGGCGCGCGACGCTGGCGGCGACTTCGGAAGCGACGAACTTGATGGTGTTCCTTCGGACTTAGGGAAAAGCCGAATGTGACTTTACGCTTGATTAAAAAAAAAATTTTTTTTAATCATTGATACCATACGGCAAAGTCAATTTGTCTAAGTTTAATTTGTGGTAAATCTGTTCCAAAAACATTTTTTTTGGTAAATCTGTTTTTGTTCAGATTTTTAATCTGTTCGGTAAAGATTAATTTGGCTTAATTTAATTCGGCCGAATTAAATGGGCTTAGAATCAAAATTTCTAATTGGGCATAGGTTCAATTAATTTGATTCTAACAAAAGCTAAGTGTCTAATTAGCTCACACAAGAGTTGTGCAAAGTTGATTTTGGTCAACCAAACTCATAACAATAGTCAGATTGGTTGTTTTGGAACAATTGGAACTTGACATGGATAACTTAAAGGTAGGACTAGTAATGAATGTCTATGGGTCAATTGTGAGTAGCCCCTAAAAATCAAGAAATTTTATTTTTTCTTGATTAATGTATATTTGTTATGTGCCTTGATAAATTGAAATAATCCGGTATTTGTACTGACTTTGTCGGTTATGTACTGACATAATGCATTTCAATTTTACAGATGACGCGGACGTATACTACTATGATATGGCGCGATGTGATGCACAACCGGTATAGAGAGGCTATTGAAGAGTTGGACTATGACCCTTACCATGGAGTCATTGGACACATAGGGAAGCTGGACAGACTATTCTGGAAGCTCGAGATACAGGAGTTTCCAGTATTAGATAACTACAGGATTTGAGCGTTGATTCGTTCATTGCCCGATAATCTTGCTGATGTGGCACGACAATGTTGGGGGTTACATGAAGGACGCGTTTCATATATCCAGTTGTGCACAGAGCTAATTAACTATGCTGAATGTGAAGAGGATCCTGAGGAAGACCCTGTGGAGGGATGTGATCCGTTACATGTGAGGTCTTCTAAGGACTCTGCGTCAGGGCAACATGGGTTGCCTGTGAGTATCCCAGCTGAGAGTGTTGTAGTTGAGTCCAGACGGAAAGGACATATCATGATTACTATTGCACTAGTGTATGTCCTAGTTGTAATGATGATCATTTATCTAGCCTATTAGAGTTATTTATGTTATGAGTTGTAAGAATGTAATCTGTTACATTCTTAGTAGAGTCAGTTATTTGTTAACATTTTACAGCTTGTTCAAGTTAATGATATGTTCATTTTATGCTGTTAACTCTACGTGATGCATATTTTTTTTAATATACTCTTTGATTAGTTCATCATGAGTATATGGTTAAATGATGTTTCATTTATTGTTAAAAATCATACTGATTAATTTTAATAAGTGGGATGTATGTAATAAAATAGATCAATATAAGTCAGATTGACACATACAAATGATGAGTGATAACGCAGTTATCACTTGATTTTGTAAACCATATCAGATTTATTTTTGAATTTAATTTAGATTACATACATAGAAAACATACACTAAGTATATGAATGATGTGTTTATTTATGATAGATTAAGGCTACGAAGAACATAATAGCTGAACTGAATAAGGGAGAAAAACTCAATGGAGATAACTACAAAATATGGCAACTCAGGATACAGTATGTCCTAGAGGAACAGGAAGTTCTAGAAGCCGTGAATTAGGTTATGGATGAACCTGTAGATGGTCATTCAGCTCAGAACAGACGAGATCTTGATGCCTACAAGGCATAGAAATAGAAAGACTCCACTGCAAAGGGCATATTGATAAGTTCAATGGTGGACGACCTGGCATTTGAGTATGCAACTTTTGCATCAGCTAATGCGGTCTGGATAGCCCTTAAGGAGAAGTCTGTGCAAGCTTCGTCAGCTAACGATTAAGTTCGATAGCTATAAAAAACGCCCGAATATCACAATGGTTCAGCATCTCAGGGAGATGTCAAACATGATTCGGGATCTTAAAACTGCAGGTCATGAGTTGACCGATGAACAACAGGTTCAAGCAGTAATCCGTTCCCTTCAAGATTCTGAAACTAGGCGCACCTTGACGAGTGGAAGTATTAAGACTTTACGGATGTCTCGCGCCATATTGAACTAGAGGCGGAGAGAGTGGAATCTGAGATTTCTCGTCGTCCTATGTGGTCAGAGGTGCTGCAGGATCATCTGGATCCAAAAAGAAGAAATGGTTTGGGAAAAAGAAAGGGAAAGGAAAGAAGACAGATGTTGTAGCTGGAGGACAAGGCCTTATTGAGAAAAAGAAGAAGAAGACAGGAAAGAAACCTAAAAACAAGTTGTCTTGTTTTAATTGTGGCAAGAAAGGCCACTTCGCTCGAGAATGCACTGAGCCGAAAAAGGTATCTTTGAATCTGTCTTCTGAGCATTTTGTTGCTAGCTCTGTGTTGTTAGCTGATTCTTATCCTTTGTGGATTATAGATTCGGGAGCAACCAACCATGTATCTCGGGAGCGAGTTACATTTGTGGAGTACCGTCGCGTACCAGCAGGCAACAAATGGATCTATGTTGGAAACAATGCAAGAGTTGAGGTCAAAGGAATCGACACTTACAAACTTAACCTCCGTGGTGGTAGTATTTTGTTTCTACATGATGTCTTGTATGCTCTTGAGATTCAACGGAATCTTGTTTCTGTAACTTCTCTTCTTGAGTTAGGGTACTGTGTAAATTTTTACATGCGGTGTGTTGAACTTAAGATTGACTCAGTGTCAATCGGATATGATTATTTAACAAATGGTTTTATGGTACTAGATGTGGTGTCTGATGTGAATTGTGCAGTTGATAGTTGTTTTTTGAATATTGCTCTTACTAGCGATGCAGATATAACTGATGAGGTTTGGCATGCTAGATTGGGACATATAGGACAAGATCGCATTAATAGGTTAGCTAAAGAGGGTTTATTGGGCTCTCGTGCTAAGATCAGCTTGTCTATATGTGAGCATTGTCTTGCTGGAAAAGCAACTAGGAAACCATTTGGAAAGGCTATTAGAGCAGAGTCACCATTGCAATTAACTCATTCGGATATTTGTGGTCCAATGAGTATGAAGGCTAGACATGGAGCTTCCTATTTCATTACATTTATTGATGATTTCTCTCGTTTCGGTTATGTGTATTTGATTTCTCATAAATCTGAAGCATTAGATTGCTTCATTCGTTATATGAATGAAGTTGAGAATCAAACGGAACGTAAGGTTAAGACTTTACGCACTGACCGTGGAAGAGAATATTTGTCTGATATGTTCAAGACAATATGTAATGAAAAAGGGATTATTAGACAGCTAACGATCCCAGGAACTCCATACCAAAATGGGGTTGCTGAAAGAAGAAATAGGACTCTTCTTGAAATGGTTAGGTCTATGATGACACAGGCTAATTTGTCGGTCTTCTATTGGGAGATGTCTTACTAGCTGCGGCTTATATGCTTAACAAAGTACCTTCAAAGTCAGTTCTATCTACCCTATATGAACGTTGGACAAGAAGAAGACCAGATTTGAGTAATCTGAGACCCTGGGGGTCAGCTGCTTACGTTTATGATAGTTCTCACAAGTATGAAAAACTCGGACCTAGAGGTAAGAAATGTATCTTTGTAAGATATTCTGTGTTAAGTTTGAAATAAAAATATTCCCTTCTCTCCCCTCCCCTCTACTTTTCCCCGTACGCACACCCATCCCCATGCCCATCCCTCTCACGCGCAACTCCTTTCTTTCCTCTTTTCTTTCCCTGCTTCTTTTCCCAGCCACTGCCTAAGTTTTCCTGCGCCTTCTTCTTCTCTTCTCAAGCGCAGCAAGGAGCAGCGCAGAGCTTCTTCGGCAACAGTAACCCCTCTTCTCTTCCTCTTCCTCTTTGCGTTTGGTTGCTTCCAGGGCCTTGTACAGCCACCGTCGGAGCCGCCGGAGTTCGCCGGAATCAATTGAGGCCACCAACGAAGAGGAGAAAAAGGGTCTCTCTTCCTCTCTTTTCGTTTTCTAGCTATTTTATTTTTGTATTCCTAGTCAACAACCACCCTAAATTGCTGTCGCTGTTTCTTTCCCCTTTACCTTGTCGTTCGTATATCACAGCAGCTTCGTTGAAGCTTGCCGAAACCAAGCAAGCTTCCAACAACAAAAGCATTAGGTAGAGGCTGTTATAAAAAAAAAAGGGGGAAATAGATCTTTCTTCCCTTTTGTTGTTTTAGCAGTGTTTCCTTTTGATTCTAGTAAGCAAGATTTATTCTTCAATTCCGGCACCATAAGTATGTTAAGCAAATTCAATCCGATTAAATAAAGGTCTAAGTTAGGAATTTAGGGATTCGACCGAGTAAGGAGATCAACAATGATCTAACAATTTTGAGTTTTAGACAATGTTTAGAAATTTTGTTATGATTCTTATTGTATATTATTTGAAATTTGAATCATTTTTTTTATATTGTATTTGTAGATACTAGTTCGAGCGGAGCTCGGTGATCGATCGAGATTTGACATTTTGCTGTATATAGAGGCGGGTACATTCGATCCTTGGACTCTACATGTTCCTTGTGCATGAATAAATTAGGGATAAAAATGGTATTTACAAATAGCGAAATGGGTAATAAATAATTAAACTGATGGAGGGTAAATAATTGATATTACTTTCTGTTCATATGCGGGTTTTATATGGGGTAAACATGGGATGGGTTGTTTTACAAATTTTAAATGGATACTCTGACCTACTCTTCCGTTGATACTTGTCTGTTTATATTGCTTGACCTTCCTTACTCATGATTTTTTCATCTGTTGATACTTGTACCTTTTAAAGATACAATATGTAGATATAAATTTTATGTTGGGGATTAAATAACTTGAATTAGGTTGATCATGCAGATTTATCATAAGTGTACACATATAGTTGAACAAGTATGATAAAGAATTAAATTTGAATATTAAAGAAATGAAGGAGAAAAACTAAAAGTGAAAACCTTGAGCCTGACTTGATACTGCAGTACTGACCCATATCTATTATGGTAGCGTGTTGTCGCCATGCACAAGATTTTATTTGCGCTTCGGCGCCTTGTTGTTATCCCTCGTTGTATTCCACCGGTGATGAGGCTTTTAGCCTATACGTCAAATGACGTTATATACACTCTGATGATATTGGCTCCAGTTATTCACTATTTAGTTGATTTATCAGATTATTGTTGATCTATCAGATTGTAGTTGATTTATCAGATTCACATTATTGATAATGTTTATAAAGATGATATATACATATATATGTATGTATAAGAACTTGGAACAAATTAAAAGACTTGAAACAAAAAGGAAAGAATAAAAGAAAATTTTACAAGCTCCTTTGACCTCTTAAATAAGATTAAATTCATGCACATCTTTCCTTATTACCCGCTTAGCAATCTGTGCTAATGTCTGCTTTCTTTGGCCTCCAGTTTTGCAGGCTCAAGCACCCTTTTGATAGTTCACTGATTTTGCTGTACATAGAGTCGCTCAGAGATATCGACCTACTGTCTTCCCGGTTTGGTTTCTATTTCGATGTACTTTGTTTTGTTTCGTCGATTTTCTATTTGGTTGTATTTCTAGCTTATGCTAAATCTATCTTCATTAATATAGATATTTTATGGAATTTTTTGAGTTTCTTGTATTATATGGTCCTTAGATTCCCTTATTCATATACTGTCACCGAGTAGGGTACCAGACTGACACCCTCGGGGCGTGACATTCTGAGACCTCAAAAGGTTATGTTTTCATAGGTGAGCAACACGATGGAACGATCTCTGAGATTGAATCTAGAGATGCCACTTTTCTAGAAACTAAGTTCCCAACGAGGGGAGAAGTTGATAAGACAATTCCTCTTTTTGAGGAGAATGAGTCGTTATCAACAAAACAGGTGTCTAGTGGGATACCTGGACCTAGTCAACTGAGTGGGAGTGATGTGCCTGATCACGGGGTGACTTCTCAACAGCCCACCTTACGAAAAAGTGTTCGTAAGATCATACCTAAAAGGATATTTGATATTGAGAATGAGACAATGATGACACTCCTAGTTGACGAAGATGAACCTCAATCAATTGAGGAAGCGTTGGGATGTAGAGTTGGAGATAAGTGGAAAAGTGCAATGGAAGAAGAGATGAAGTCAATGATTGGGAATCAAGTTTGGGAGTTAGTCGATCTTCCACCTGGTCGAAGGGCCATTGGGAATAAATGGATTCTCAAAATAAAGAGAAAATATGATGGATCGATTAACCGATACAAGGCTCGCCTGGTTGCAAAAGAGTTTACCCAAAGAGAGGGTATAGACTTTGAAGAGACATTTTCTCCCGTAGTGAAGTTTGTGTCCATCCGAGTTATTTTGGCTTTTGTGGTGCATTATGACTTGGAATTACATCAGATGGATGTCAAAATCGCTTTCCTTAACGACGAACTTGATGAGGAAATCTATATGGTTCAACCAAAAGGTTTCGTTGCTTTAGGCCAAGAGAATAAAGTATGTAGATTAAAGAAATCTATATATGGGCTGAAGCAAGCGTCAAAACAATGGAACATAAGATTTAACAAAGTAGTTTTATCTTATGGTTTCGAAATGATCAATGAGGATCATTGTGTTTTCCTAAAGAAGGAAAAAAGGAAAGTATGTCATTTTATTATTATATGTTGATGATATGCTGATAGCAGGAAATGACATAGGTTTTATGGTGGAAGTCAAAAAATGGTTGTCTTCACAATTTGACACAATAGATATGGGAGAAGCTGAATACATCTTAGGAGTAAATATCATTAGGGATCGATCAAAGAGACTTTTGGGTTTGTTACAAGAGTCTTATATAACTAAGATGTTACAATATTTCAACATGTCTGACTGCAACGATGAACAGACACCTATTGTGAAAGGTACTGTTTTGAGCAAAAGTATGAGTCCCAAGACTCCAACTGAAATAGCCGAGATAAATAAAAAACCATATGCCAGTGCCATAGGTAGTTTAATGTATACTATGTTGTGTACTCGTCCCGATATCAGCTATGCAGTGGGCTTAGTAAGTAGTGTTTGCCTAGCCAAACCCAGGATCGAGACACGAAGGCAAGAAAAAGGATTTTCGATATTCAAGGCGACGATGATTATTGTCTCTGTTATCAAGGATCAGATATGAGCCTAAAGGGCTATTCAGATGCAGATTGGGCTGGGGACCTGGATGATAGAAAATCAACATCAGGCTATGTGTTCTTGTTGAATGGTGGCGCCATCTCCTGGAACAGCAAGAAACAGGCCTGTGTGACCTTATCTACAATGGAAGCTGAATATGTGGCATGTTCAAGAAATTGCAAGAAGCAACTGTCGAGGAGGTTCCTAAAGCATTTGAAGATTATCGAGACAAGTGAGTCCAATGACTGCCTATCGCGATACAAGCTGCGATAACTTTTTCCAAGGATCCCAAATATCACAGCAAGGGCAAGCATATAGCTATAAAGTACAACTTTATAAGGGATATTGTTGCTAAAAGGAAGGTGATTCTTGAGTATATCCCTACACGAGCTATGCTTGCAGATCCTTTTACTAAGCCAATGACTAGAGAGTCATTTAATGAGCATGTAAAGTTCATGAGACTTCGTAGAATGTAACAATTTTGTAATGACAATTGAATATTATGATTTGATTGTTTAAAATGCCAACCGTAATCTATTCAGTGTATATTATGTTATATTCTAGTGATAAGATCTTGATAAACATGTTGGCAGGTAGTGATTGGTCCTCTCACATGGACAATCATCTCTATTTGTTGTGTATGAATAGAGGTAAGACCGATGCTTATAGGTCAGCCTATGTGGTTGTTAGCTTTGGAAGCTGTAAAATTTGTTACATTCCTATAAGTTAGGGTCGTCTTGATATATGTATCAAGATAAGATCATTTAAGAAAAGTGATCGAAGTAAATATTCCCAATATTTATTATACTTGTTTTGAGCCAGATTAGAGTTCATATGTTGAATTCTGGATTCATATGTTGAATTCTGAATTAGACATTAGGAATGTCTAGATCGAAATCTGTACGATGTTACTTTGATAATAACATGCACTCTTTATTGGTAAAGAGGAAAGACATCGTAGCATGTGATTCGTACCACATGTGTGAAGACGACAATAAGGGTAGTAGGAGAATGGATCCTTGTTTCTCTACTATGTGAGCCCTTTGAGATTATATGTTGATCTCAAAAAAAAAATGCCCTTTGTGACTATTTAGGTGTCTACTTGAAGTTTTAATCAATGTTTGCTACTTTAGCGTGTGTACCTATGACTATATATGATTCGGTCTATGGAACATGACTAGGAAAGCGATTGATTGAAATGAATAGATTCACACTAAAAAGGAAGATTAAATAGGTTTACATCTAATGAGTATTATTCACTAGTCGACTCTTTTCTGTTGTGTACAGAAATGTTTGTGAATATTTGGAATATGAGACATGCTCTTGACATAATGATCATTAAGAGGGATTAGAGATGTTCATATTGATGTAAATAAGATTATTTAATCTGGGTAAATAGCAAGACATGGATGTTTCCAGGTAAACGGTTATGTACCACCAGAAATATGATTTTGTATCATCTGGAGAATGACTGTGTGTCATAAGATAAATGGTTTTGTACCACCTGGAGATGACTCTGTGTCATCGGGAGAATGATTATGTATCATTCGGAGAGTGACTAAATTAGACGTAACAACTTCTCTTAGCATACATCACTCGATGAACAGCTATGTAAGGTGTAACAACTTTCTTAGTATTTGAATGCTCAATGTGATTGCTGTCGCACGAACCATTTTCTAATGTATGAATTAGATGTTTTATTAGTCTATGTGACTATTGATCTATGTTGCTTCAATTTAGTCTGTGAGACTGAATACCTCTCTAAAATAGTCTTACTGATTATTTAGTCTATATGACTGAATACCTCTTTTAGATGATTTATGTGATCATTGTATGACATACCTTGGACGAGTGGAAGATGTAAGACGTGGACAGTTCCACGAACTGTGATGGCAATTCGTGGAACCGCCATCACGCACGCACGGCGTAAGCCGTGCGTGCTCTCCTTCCTTTAAGTTGGAGATGCGTCCAAGGGGAGAGGGTTGATCGGTGAAGAGGCTGAGCAGATAGAGAGGAGGAGAGGCTACATCCGGATTTGGTTTGTGAAATCAGAGGAATTTTTCCAAAACGGTGATCATTCCTTCGACGCGAGCACAAAACTCCAACCAGATAAATTTTGAACAACATGTATCATCACTTTATTATCTTCCTATATAAAGCTAGGAGAAGAGAAATATGGAGATCAAATAGTCTTTAATTTGTCTACTCTCTCTTTCTATTTTGCATAACTTCTCCATGTTTTCTTCACTTTCTGACTTGAGCATTGGAGGAGTTTCGTTGAGGTACTCATCGACCCCTTTTCTACTCGTTTTCAAGTCCTTTCATGTCTGGAGTACTTTTCGTTTTGATAATTGACCCGAGGAAGATTAACCTTGCCAAGCCCAATATACGAACACTTGACCTTTGACCTCCCGAAGTCACTCATACGTTGGACTTGACCAAGCTCTGAAGAAGACTGATCTGATTAGTTCGATACCTCGAAGACAAATATGATTTGTACTTAACTAGTCAAAAAAGTTCGACCGTGAATACTTAATTGAGTCTTTTCATCCATTGATCTTAGATCGGATAAGATAACGTGATTGAAACTTTGAAATTCTTGAGACGAATAGCTAGGCAACTACTCAGAAGCTTGAGTGTGCATAAAAATGCTCCTTATATGTGTGTATGCCATAACCTAACACAATTCGAGACTTACCTTAATCCAATATGAGGGGATTCCCCGTCGGTGAGAGTTCGCACTGTGTATAGCCTAAAGCACAAAATCTTATTCCTTACTCATTCTCCTAGTCCTATAACTTTATTCAACCATCCGTCTTACGTTTTTTCTTCGATTTATCGAACCATTAGATTACCTTGGAATATGTGATTAACCAGCAATTGCATGCCTTGCCCGCCCAAGGATAGATTCCGACGAGTAACAACGTCGTCTGCAAGAAGCGTGCTTCTGATTTGCCATCGTCGTCGGGCCGACGATCCGACAGTGCCACGCCCCCCTCCTACTTTCACTGTCAACTGGTTGATTAGCTTATTTGTTATTACCTATTGGGTCCATAAGCATGAGCCTTTAACACACCACAAAATTCTAATAACCAAATACATAAAATTCTGAAATTTTAGATCAATTTGGTTTATATGCCATCGCCAACGTCGCTTGTGCAGTCGACGTCGCCGTTTCAATTGATTAACAGTGAACTCTACGTGGTCATAATCATGCACGACTCTGTCAAATTCCATATTTAGCAATTTATGTCCTTGTAATTACTGACTTGTCATTCAAACTCTCGTTTTATACGAATAATTTTTTGACCGATTAAAAGATCTCTAAACTCTTACGTTATTGGTAACCTCAGACGAAGTCGCGACCCACCACGTTCTTCTACTTCACTGCTCTACTTAGGACTCCAAAATTCCATACACATATGTATGAATTCGAGAAGAGATTAGAGAGAGAGAGAGAGCAAATAAATAATGGCGGAGGCGATAGTGTTACTGGCTCTGGGGATGAGTCCATTCGGGCAGCATTGTCGGATCGCCCTGGCAGAGAAGCGAGTGCCCTACGAATACATGGAGGACTAGAAGAACTACAGTACATCGATGAGATGTGGTCCGACCACGCGCCGCCGCTGTCGGCGGATTCCTACGCTCGCGCCCTGTACCGTTTCTGGGCGACTTCATTGAAAAAAAGCGCGTTCAATCGCGATGCCTGCCACCTGTTTGATTCTTGGTTTGTATAGGATAAGCATAATCTTCTTACATGCTAATATCCAAGTCTGCCTCTCTCGTGGTTCATCATCCATGTCTACAAATGTTGAACCAGCCTGGGGAAGCTAGAGAGAGAGGCGCAGCAAGAGGCCAAGAAAGATTTGATCTATATCTCTTGAAGCTCCAGGAAGCGGAGCTGGGCGACAAGAAATACTTCGGCGACGACACCTAATTTGGTTGGCTTTGTCGACGTCTCCCTCTACTCCTGGTTCTACTCCTACGAGAACTTCGACGACTTCGGCATCGAACTGGAGGCGCCGAAGCCGGTGTACACTCATCGACCATTGTCAATGAACACTTGCCAATAAGCATTGATCAATATCCTATCGTCGATGCACTATTCAACTTTCAAAAGTTAGGAGCAGTTCTCTGTCATCCCAGAGCTGCAGGGAAAAAGAGGATAAATCACGGGAGAGACTACGTCCCTGGACACGGTGACAAGGTAAAGAGGGGGGGCTATCTGATGCTAAAGGAAATTTTAGATCCCTCATCCAGAATCGACCTTAGTTCGTTTTCAAAGCGACCATCCTATCTTACCATCGCATCATCCCTGTGAAGACAATACACTAGTCAACTTCGATCGTTAATAGACAATAATTAATTGAAGTGGCCAAGAGTAGTAGACCGACCATTAAATCAGACTGGATCAAAGGTAAACTAGGGCTAAAACAAATGGCGTCAAATCCGCCTCGAATGTTTATTCAACTATTTAGTTAATTTTAAGATGTAAAATAAAACTTCGTTATCCAATAAATCTCCCACTTATATACTGCACTTTGGGGACACCCGCTACCAAAATTAACCATATTTGTATATTATAATAATATAATATCTGTAATTATATGATTTTTAAAAAAATATGATTGCCCTGAATATGATACAACCAAAAAGACACTTGATAGATATTTCAAATATCGTAATTCAAATTCTAGGACCCTTTCACGATGCACGATTTACAAATGTTTGTTAATTTGCGAAGTGGACTATCAAAGGGGACGACTGTTCGCTTTTACAATTTATTAGGTCGGTAAAATTTTAGATATATGGATTATAAATTCAAATTTAACAAAAGAATAATAATTAAAAAATCTTATTAGAAAAATTTTAAACATATGATCATATAACGTATCATTCATATAAGATATATATTAGCCATTTTGGATTTTTTTTTTTGTTGTTTTTAAGAAAATCACTTGTAAAAAAAATATATATTATACTATTTTTATATTTTACTTTATTTTAGTTAAAGCTATTATTTCCGGTTAAATTCCTAAGAACATTTGATTTTTTTTTCTTAAAGTGAAATTACTTATCCATGGAATATTTAGAGTGAAAATGCAATGTTGCCTAACAATACGCCCACATTTCTAATTGGACGATCCGATTTGGATCAAAATGCCCCCAAACCCGAGTCCAATAATCCATTTGAATTGTGCTCGTTCGAATTTGACCATCGCGCCATTTCATAAAACTCCCCATCCGACTTCCCGCGCTCGGTTGCTCTCTCCCGCTACAAAATCTCCAAATCCCTAGCCTTTTTTCCCAATTCGTCAGCAAGACGCTCGCCGGTCGTCCTTCGTAGGTGCGGATACTGCCCTTCCTCTCTCCTCTCCGTCTCCAACTCCAAACTCCAAAATTTTATACGTGCTCTCTCTCGACGCCTCTTCCTCTTCCTGCACTCTTGTTTTTTTTTCCTCTGCCTGCTTCAGGTGGGATCGCTGACCTCTTATCTCTCCCGGATCTGGTTTTTTATTCGCTGGTGGCAAAGTGATTCAAAAAGGATCTATAGTTTTTGGCGATGTATGGTTGTAGGTTATCTTATTTATCAGTTTACCTTCACTTTTTGCCTTTATTTTTGTGGAAAACTCCAGGGGATCATCTTGCCGATGGTAAATCCTCAATCTGAAGAAGAAATAGAGGCTCGGAGGAGTTAGCGTGCTATTCATTTGAATTTATGAGAAGGAAATCCTTGGATACGACAAAGTGAAGTCACCGTAGAAGAAATCTCTCTAGTTTGTTTGAGCTACTTTCTTTCTTACTCCTGGGGGTCCTGATCTGAAGCCTTTGTGCCATAGAAGGGACAGAATCACAGGTGCAGGCATGGCGGAATTGGCTCATCTGGAGAAGATGGGCCGAGAGCTCAAATGTCCGATTTGGTATAGAAATACTACCTTTTTTTATCTGTTTTGTCCATTGATGTTTATTATGAGCATACCAATGAAAGTTTGTCCTGAGATCTATAGTAACTCTTAGAAATCTTATGTTGATAAAATTCATCGATCACAAATAGAAAGATCTGCATTTGGAGAATTTGTTACTGTCAATTTTTTCTCGCTGAAATCCTTTCTGGATGGAACTCAACCATTTTTTATTTTATTTTATTTTTGCAATCCAATGTGCGTTTGTGCAGCTGGAGTCTGTTGAAGTCTGCAGTATCACTTGCATGCAACCACATCTTCTGCAAGTGAGTATTTGTTTGGTTTAACTGCGCCTTAAATTCTTTTCGGTTTTATTATATTGCTTATTTTATCCATTTCTACCTGAATTCAGTTCATGCATTATGGAGTCAATGAGATGCATGCCAAACTGCCCAGTCTGCAAGGTTCCATTTCGCCGAAGAGGTTAGCTTGCACAATTTCAATCCTGTTTTAGGAGAACAATGTGGTGAATGGTATTCTTGTTATCCAAAACCGATGCATTTAGTTCCATATCATCTTATATAGGCTTCATTCGCTATCTACACATAAGATTGTGTCATGATCCTTGCTTTACTTTAATAACTCGTTATCAGCATGCCGTATTAGATGATTTGGTTGGAACAAGTTTAGGAATCATCCCATCTGTCATTTTGCATAGCTAACATAATTATTTAACATCCGATCAAAACTCCTTTGAGGATAACAAATGAGCTTTATATTATTTAAAACTTGACGATGTTTTGTTAAATTAGTTGATGATCCAATATAGATACTAGTAGACTGTTGATGGTGCATGATATTTGATATCTGTACATTTGATTAGCTGGGAGTTATATTATTATTATTATTATTTTCAGCTGTAGTGTTTCATATGTGTCTGTACTCTATTGCAGAAATTCGTGCCGCTCCTCACATGAACAATTTGGTAAGCATTTACAGAAGCATGGAAGTGGCATCTGGGACCAACATCTTATCAACTCAAACAAGCCCTCCTACCCAAGCTGAAGGTGACAATCTTTTCTGCTGCTTTGCTTTTTCACATGACTATAGCAACCACAAACTCAGTTACTACATATTGGTTTCTTGTGCCAAGAAGCACAATGTTGATGATTAGATAAAAAAAGACTAAAATGTAATTCTTGTTATTTCTTAATATGTTTATATTTCCTACTATCAGTTCGTCCACTTGTTATGTGAATGTTTTATTACAATCCGGGAATACGTTATCTACTTTTATGGTTTTTGTCAAGCTCGACTAATCTTTGGTCAATTCCATGCAAACATTTCTGGGTGATCAAGAGAAAAACAAACTTGCAAGTGCAATTGAGGTGAAATCCCAAATGAAATCTAAGAGAAAGGGATTGCCCAAAATTAAAAAGGGCATCTCCAAACATTCTCCTGAGCACATGCCAAAGCAACCTTCTTTTCCTGCCAAGAAGAGGGTCCATGTGACTCCATACCCTATCTCCGAGACTCCACTGAGATCCCAAAAGTTCTCCTTATTAGAAGATCCAGAAGTCGAGCTCACAGAGGATAAAAAATTGAGTAGAAATGAAAGAATGATTCCAGATAGCGAGGACGATGGTTTACTTCAACCATTTTTCTGGCTGAGGGACGATGATGGAGAGGATGAAAGTCCCAAAAAATTAAGTCAGCAGCAAATAATGGAAACTCCTTCGCCAGTCAGTGCTCCACGTTTCAGTGACATCAAAGATTCTGATGATGATAAGACTACTTCAAACACACCTACTGTGAGTGATCTCAGAATTTCTCCTTTCATGTCTGTCAAGTGGAGCATTTAATTTAGTAAAAACTGTATTGCAGACTAAGTTGGCCATCACAGAAGATTGTGACAGTGAAATGTTTGACTGGACTCAAAGAGCTTGCTCTCCTGAGCTATGTTTAACACCCCAAAGAACCCAGGCAATTCTACTTTTGATGTGTCTTTCTATTATGCTTCTGTTTTATATATTTGTATATTTTTTTCTTATTAAAATTGGGGTAGATGCTTAACCAGGCTAGGAAGAGGCTATTGCATATGACATCAAAATGCCAGGGCTCTTACTCTGTGGCTACACCATCTGATATAGTCACCAAGGAAGATACAGTTGGAAGACAGGATGCAAGAGAACAAAATCCTAAAAAGAAGAGAAAGCAAAAAGGTAAAATAATATTAACGAAAAGAAAATCACAACAGAGATGTCAATACGATGGCAATGGAGAAGGTGCCACAGATTCTGAAGAAATGTTCAAAACATTGAGTCCCGGAGAACAAAGGATAGGCAAGGTGCATTGTAAAAGATCTGTTAACTATAAAGAATCTTATTGTCCTACAGATTCAAATAATGACAAAAATAATGCTGCACCTGTGACGCACGAACAGTCTCCAAATTTATCTAGCAAGGCAAAATACCTGGATATCATAAAATACAATATGGCATCTGATAGGTCCGACAAAAGAATAAAGATGACTTACCCTGAACAGCAGAGAATGTCAAAAAAATCAAAACTCAAATTACTGGGAAATGTTGAAGATTTTGCTAATGAAACAGAAAAGCAAGAGCAAGTTTGTCAAGTAAAGCTTCCTGATGCAATCGAGTTAATTCATCAACACAGTAAGCAGAGGAAATATTCTGGTAGTATGTCAAAGAAAAGAGTTAAAAGGAGGCAGAAGCATCAGTTAGGAGAGATGAAAGCTGATAAATCTCAGCGAAATGAGGGTAGTTCTATGTTGGATGCAATTTCAATGACCAATCCTGGAAGTGAAAATAATCAAATTTCATCCAAGACTTCCACGGATTCCCAAACAGATTTGATTGTTAAAGTTACCCCCAATTGTAAAGTTTTACAGGACAATAGTTTGAGAAGATGCAAAAAATTAAGCTCTCGAGTTCAATGTACTTTCTGCCACTCCTCGAATGATACTGAGGTATGTTTAGTTGTTCTGAAGTGGTTCTTGTTGACTATTGTTTGGGGATTTACTATTCAGAGAAGATGTTTCACAGGATTCTGGAGAGATGATGCACTATTTTAACGGGAAGCCCGTAGCCCCATATTTCACTGGTGGCAGTAACATTTTACATTGTCACAAGAATTGCACCGAGTGGTATAGTTTCTCATTACTTGATATCACTTTTAGTAAGTTTCCCTAAATGTAGTTTGGCGTTGAGCATCATTTAACAATATATTTACTATGAAGGGCCCCTGATGTCTACTTCGAAGATGGAATTGCGATCAATCTTGCAGCAGAGGTATCGAGAAGCAGAAGGATAAAGTGCAGTTGTTGCGGTGTCAAAGGTGCAGCCCTTGGATGTTATGAGAAAAGTTGCCGAAAGAGTTTCCACTTCACTTGTGCTAAGTTAATGCCAGAATGCAAATGGGACACTGTAAGTTATTGATGAAATTTGTGAAGATTAGTTTTCTAACGCAGGAGCATGCGTGGATTATTGAGACTTACACTTGATTCTGATAGTTAGTTTCCTCATGCATAGCAATGGTTCAGAACTTTAATTAACACCATTCTTTTGATTACAGTTCGTGCTTTTACTGCGGCAGCAAAACTATCAACTCTGATTCTTTAATTAACATCGTTCTTTACATTAACATTCGTGCTTTAACCGTGGCAGCAAAACTTTGTGATGTTATGCCCCCTCCATGCATCTATCAAGTTACCATACGAAGTCTCAGAATTTCAAAGGCAAAGAAGAAAGAGTTATACGTCAAAAAGGTGAGTGTCAACGGATTGAATTACTATTTCTTCAAGCATTGTACTATACTCATAACAATAAAATTTACTGTTTGATTTTGTTTGCTGGGTGAATCGGCGGAAAACAGATCATCTCAAGAATTATTAACAAGTAATCCTTATGACAATCAGAGCCAGTTGTGGACCTGGCCATTAGGTTCTCCTTTCAAATGGGTGCTTTGTTGTTCAGCACTCTCTACTGCAGAGAAGGTAACTACATTTTGGTATTATAGTAGATGGAAACCAATGATCCCAACTCAAAAATTCCACACAGGAAACGGTTGTTAAATTTTCTAAGATGACCGGTGTCCCCATACTAGATATTTGGAAACCAGAAGTTACGCATGTCATTGCATCAACTGACAATGGTGGTGCTTATAAGAGAACTCTCAAGGTTTTGAAAGGCATCATAAACGGAAAATGGATACTAAAAGTTGATTGTAAGAAAACTACTAGGCATCTTTTTAAGTCGTTTTGGCTACCGCTTATATTAACCCGGAGTCATTGGTATTTGACAGCCGTTTTTTCTTGATGCAGGGGTCAGGGCATGCATCGAATCATTGGAGCCAGTTGCTGAGGACAAATACGAAGCCACTATCGATGTGCATGGTGTCAGCAATAGCCCTCGAGTGGGGAGATTCAGGGCTATGAACAAGGTGATTATATCATATTTAGGATTTGGTTTTATTTCTATTCTATCCTACAGTTACAGTGCAGCAAGGATCCAGAAAAGGTCCATCGGTATTCAGCCTGATTCATATTAGGATGAAAAACTCCATATAATAGGATGATTGAAGAATAATAATTTCTAGGACTAGATCTTTTAAAGGATCGATTGATTGGTCTGCAAACTACTAATATTTACTAACCGGCTGCAAGTTAAGATGACTACATTTTATCTTGTTTGCCAGTGCGTTTAGGGGATACCTAATACTTGTTCCGCCATTCACATAGCTCTGTTTATGTATAATCTCTAATATGATTTGTCTGTTACAGGAACCAAAGCTCTTCAGTGGATTAACATTTTATTTGAGTGGGGATTATTCAGCATCATTCAAAGGCTACTTGCAAGACCTTGTGATGGCAGCTGGAGGGGCTATCTTGCAAAGGAGACCTATCTCGAGGGATTACGAAAGATTGCTGGGCCTCTCTTCCGTTGACAAAATACTGATCGTGTATTGTGTTGAACCTCCTCAGAAGTATAACCTCGACAGCAATAATGTCATTTATCGTAGGCGTTTTGAAGCTGAAGTCCTTGCGGACGCTTCAGGGTGTACTCTGGCTACCAGTTCTTGGATCATTGACTCGATTGCAGCTTGCAAGTTACAGCCTTTAACTTGATGAATGGTTTTTGATCTCCAACAAAGACTTATTAGGCTAACAACTTAGGTATTCAATCACTAGTCTAGGAAGTTGTATAGCAAATTGGTTGCTAAGCAACTTTTTGTTTTTTTTTTTTTGACATTGCATATGTTATATGCATCCATTGTGCAGTGAGTTTGTTGGCATTTTGCATATGTTCGACTAGACGTGCTCGGGATCACTGCACGTCTGACATTTAATCCAGCCATTTTGATCAAGCAATACAATTTTCAAACGAGTTGTTTAGTGCTGTCACATTAACTATGGATAAGAGATTATTCTTATATACAATGATAATAATAAATCTTGTTTTGTCTCGGCACTTAAATTTATAATATATATTATGTATTTGAGGACTGGCAGCGTGAAAGGCCATTAGATTTCCCACCTAGAACAACACATCCCGTTTACTTTCGACGTAGAGTACAAGGCAAGTGATATATATCACAGCGTCAATTAGTTCCTCAAAGCGTTTACTACCTCTCTCAAAGTGTTGCCAATATAAATTGATATTGGCTGGTATACTCCGAACTTACTTCAAATCGTTAACCGATATTAATACTGGTCGTTACGAATAAATATCACGTGCTAATACAAATCAAGATAGAACTTGTCTCACGCTAGTATCAAAACAAAAATAAAATATCCTTATGATTTATCCTTCAATTTTGAGTTCTTCATGAAAAGTAAATGAAGCACCGTTATCAAAAGTTTATTGAACCCTCATCGTAGCTTCCTCTCATCGTTACCTCAGGCACTAGAAAATATAAATGAAAAGTTTTTTCAACTCAACTCCTTTTGGTTTCCTCCCCCCATCATTGCATGCATCAGCTGTCCTCGTTGACGCACCCATAGTCGACTAAAGACTACTGATGAATGGCAATTATACTCAAGTATCGACAATGTCTATAAACATAAGCATACAGTCGCAATAGATGTGGATGAACGTCGCAACTAGCAAATCAAGGCTTCTTATCCTTGCAGTGGTTAGGTGAGGAGGGGGCAACTCCGGCAACATGCTAGCCAGGGCTTGAGGGAAAGGCGAGCATGGCTGGGCTTGAAGGAGATGGGTGTCCTTATTTTTCCCTTTCAAATACTTTGAAAATAGAATTAATAAGAAAACAATATACTTTTCTCTCCAGCCTCTCCACTTCTCTCCCTCTCCATTCCCTCCTCTCCCTCTCTTCACCCAAATCAGAAGTAAACAAAGCTTAAGTTATTAGAGTTCCGCTCACACAATCCCAAAACTAGCAAATAGTTGCACTGTTGTACACTGACAAACTCAAGAACTCGACGGAGCAAAGCAAGAATTCAAATTGGCAAACCAAATCCCCGAACCACATGGTGTCGACTTGTATTATATTCTGCACCACTACAAAACACACTGCCTCATCATCTCACTTGCAAGCATTACTTTGCCGTGCGCATTACTACCTTCAGCTCCTGCCAACTCAAACAGAAACTTAGAAAATCAACAGGAGTACTGTTCGCGGAGTCGTTTGGCCTTGGTGGCTGAATTTTACTGCTGCCAATTCTACGCCAAAGTTTGACAGCAGAGAGAGATTACAGGAACGGTATTCAATTTCAAGGCTCAGAAATAGCGCACACAGACAGGGAATCTCTCAGCCATGAGACCCAAAGCTCGAGCATGTAATGCTCATTACTTGGAGTAAGCAAGCTCAGGGAAAGAGTAGGGGATTGCTTTTAATGCAATTCTGAAAAGATCTGTCCTTCATCATTCTGTCTACCTTAGGATTTCCCGTTCAAATCTTTTGTTGTTTATTGAGTAACTTGAATTTGGACAGATGGGTGGGTGATGCGTGTATTGGTCCCTGACACATTGTGATTTGGATGGTAGAGGAGAGGTCTCGTCCTTCACCTGCGAGGAAGGTAAAAGACGGAATGGAAACTGCCTTTTGGACTGGAGCGAGACCTTCCCTTCGCTCCTGCCATTGCAGCTGGTTTGGTTGACAAATTTCTGGAGTGGGTTTCCTTCCCTGGGGAGTTAATGCTTGTTGAGGGACGTATTCGGCCTAAAGTTCGGATCTTGGCCATCTGGGCAAGACAAAGTCTCTGGCAAGTGATGCCGGTTCTTGTTCTTGCATTGTAGACTCCTTCGCATTTGAGGTTTTGGTGAGGAGTCGTCGAACTATTTCCAATATATTCGCTGTGGTGATTAGGTGACGGATCAGGTCTAGGTCACTGTGATTTGCGGCGGACGATTAGCGCCGGCTCGTGTTCTTCATCATTTGCGGGTGCGGTGAAGGTTCCTTGCCTTCAATTCATTATGTGCGATTGGCCTCAAAGTTCGGATTTGTGAGTTCTTGAGGAGTTTTAGGTTCTTGTGAGTCTTAAATCGAAGCTTATCGAGAACAGGAAGAGGGGGAAGTGTTGGAGTATAGAGAATACAATTAAAGTTTCATATTTGTAAAACATAGAAAAGATCATGTGCTTATAAGATCAAAAGATATCTCAATTGGTATGAGGTCTTTTGGATGAAGTCCAAAAACAAAACCATGAGAGCTTAGATTCAAAGTGGACAATATCATATCATAGTGGAGATATATACGGGATCTTATAAGCACTTACAATTGATATCAGAGCTAGGTTCCATGTCAAGCTATGAATCTCGAACGAAAAAAAGGGGAGCTCCCATGTCTGGATCAAGAGAACCACATTGGCAAAATATAGAAAAGATCACGTGCTTATAAGATCAAAAGATATCTCAATTGGTATGAGACCTTTTGGATGAAGCCAAAAATAAAACCATGAGAGCTTATACCCAAAGTGGATAATATCATGCCATAGTGGAGATATATACGGGATCTTATAAGCACTTACAGGAAGACGTTTTATTGAGATTTCAGAGTACTCTGAGGGGATCATTTGTTCTCGCCAACATCTTTGGGGCGTCCAGTTTGATTGAGATTTCTTGAGCTCCCTAATGCTACAATATAGATGCCTTTTTGCTTTTCTATACTGAAGCTTCTTCATGATAATTGTTCTGATAATTGAAACATCATCTTACACAAAAAGGAATTTCTTGTCCATCTTCATAAGGTGAGTTTGTTAGTTATTCGATTCAAGTGATCTTACCTTAATCCAATAATCTATTGAATGTGTATTAATTTGATGTGCTCCTGGTAGTAATTTTTTCGTGAGCATTAAAACTCAAAGCTGTATTGTGAAATGCTTTTTTACTTTAGGCCTCAATTTTTAGCATCTCATACGTGGGGAAAGTACTACTATTGCATGTTCGAGGAACAAAACATTATATGGTGTATTTCTTCTTTAGAGAAAAATCTTCTCTAGATATGATCAAATGATATGTTTTGTTTTAATAGGTAGGAACAAGTGCGACAAATAAATTACCATTCTGAAATGAAACTTCAAGTGGCAAAATAACCGTCGACAAACAGATTGCAGCCTAAACTAGACATTCAATTTGCTCTCTTCATGCATGGATACAAATCTAAAGGTATTCATCGAAGGGTAAGATTAATTCACAATTGGATCTTTTACACACCCAGATTAATGTCGAATCTAGCAGATTTTCAGTACTGTTCTGCTGTTCAATGACATGTAATTAATGCTCGTCCAGGCACACCTGTGGCTCAACGAAGCTGAAAGGGAACAACTCTGCCAGTGCCGGCTGATGGACTGCCAGAAACACTCGCTGGAAGCCTGCACTCACGCAGCACAGAATGACAGGCTTCCGTTGAGAGTAGTGGTTCGAGCACTCTTCTTCGAGCAACTTCAACTGAGGACCTCCATTGCTGGGTGCTTGCTTGTCTCTGGAAACCAAATGTCGAAGGAGGAAATGGACCACATGATGAGGAAGTGGCTGTCGGAGCTCGAAAAAGAGTGTGCACGAGTATGAGACGGGATATCGAGAAGTTGGGCGAGGGGAGGAAAGTGTTGATTGGCGTCCAAAAGATGTTGGGATTCAGGATCAAATCCCAGATGTGCAGTGCTCAGCGCGAATCCATTAGAGATCGTCGGAAGGGAGACAACAAGGTCGAAAAGTTACCGACGAAGAACACGAGACGAAGGAATCGAGTGGCTCTGCACATCCACATGACCTTGCACTGGCGGTGGTTAACCAGTTTGTTATCATCATTTTCTTTTTTTTTTTAATTTCTGCTACTGATTTTTCTTATGATCCAATCCTTCTTCGGAATCCTGAATTGGTTCGTGCACCAGACTATCTCCTTTACTGAATGTTCTTATTCTAACAACGACGAATCTTCTTTGAGTTGGGAAAATTTTTGTAGTTTATAACTGATTACGACGAGAGAATATATTCCCTCGGAAAGAATGGCATCTCATAGCCAATTGCAGTGTTATATTTATTTTTAATTGACAGAGGCAGGCACGTTGGAGTAGATATTGGAGATCTGACAGGAAGCATTGATCACTGGCTCCCATCGAACCGGCGGGTGCAGTCCGAATCCAGCAGCGCCACGTTATTGCTCCTTCCACCACGATTTGTTTAGGCGTAATCTAGTGACGCGTCATCATAATGTCTGCCGAAACACATCAAATTTTTATTGCGAGGAGCGATTAAAAGTCGACAATAATTATGAAGCATCAGGCAGGAATAAATTATCAATATTTTGGGATCTTAGATGAAATAATAAAAATTGAGTCTTTATAGATAAAAAATTTATTTTTGATTAAAAATTAAATTCTTTTCTTTATAACTTTTGGAAATTTTTTTTTGGACCTTAAATGGAGCCCCAACTGTCTTATCCCGGATCGAACTCGAGCATTTTTAAAATATTCCCTTATTTCGATATATATGTGACCGTAAGTAAAATTGATATTTATGAAGCTTTATTTTTTATCAACACAGTTAAAAATGGTTAAATTTGATAAATATTATTTCAATTCAGTTAGAAAATTTTCAATGTTAATTACAATTCCTTTTCTTTACGGTAACAAAAAGGATTTTTTTATTGGATAAAAGATGCTGCATTCATTCCTTAAGTATGGCAGAGAATAAATATCCTAAAAAAATTTATAACGACTTTAAAAAATTAATCTTTGCTCGTTAGAATAATCCTTTCACGGGACAATAATTCAGTAATCCTTGATTTATATAAATCAAGTTTACAGATAAAAGTTAGCATTGGCATAATCTATAAAAACCTTGAGTACGTGAAATGATCTCAATTAGCAATTAATGAATGACAGGCAGCAAATAATGTCATGTTTAAATTATTATTATTTTTTATAATTCATAATAAAATTATTACACGTGTTCTAAATTTTTTCTTTTCCCTTTTCCCAATTGATTATTTTGCTACCCCGGTGGCCTTCTCATTTCGAAGGGGCGCCTAGATACTTCTTTTGTACCCACCCTCGTACAACGTTGCCCATTGGTATTTCATTTCGTCCCCGTCTCCGGTGAGAATTTAGGTCGATAGTGTATCAGTATCCTTTTTCGTGTTCGAGACTTCGAGTGTGGTGTTCGATACGCCTCTTTCATCATCATCGTCGGCATTTCAATTCCGGCACTAATCCACAGCCAGTTCACGAAGAAACCCTCTTCCGTGGCTCGTCCTTCGGCCTTCGTTTTATCGTCTCGCTGGTCTTCTCGTCTTTATCTTTTGCTCACTGCAATCTTGTTTTGTCGCTCACTTGGCCACTTTGTCACTAGCAATGGCCGTCGCCGACGAAAAAGCAGACGAATAAAGATAGGGTTCCTCAGATTCCCGTGTTTCGTCTTTTCTTTTTCATTTTGTGGAAGGAAGACCGGATTTCTTTTTCCTGCTCTGAGCGTCGGCCGGATTGAAGGCGGCGTCTGAGTTTCTAGTGAATATAAGTGAAAAAGGAGGATTTTGACCCATTTTTGTAGTGTAAAAAAATGTTTTTTTTTCCCCCTGAGAACTTCTAGTTTTTGCTGACCATCGTGAAAAATGTCGGTGCATGATATAGATTGCATTGGAGGTGAAGACAGATGAAAAGAGGGATCTGCTCGAATTCCCTAACTAGATTTCAGAGTTTATTGTTGGATAAAATCTAGCTTTTTCTCTAAGAATATGATTGCTTGGGAGTCTGCGTCGTATTTATCTATGGATATGTTTGGATGATGAAGGTTCGGGTGGGTCTCTTTTGGAAGGTCTATAATTAGCAATAGGCTTTTGCGATTTCCATGGGCAGCGAAGGCTTGTTTAAGCGAGGCTGGAAACCATTCCAATCAAAGAAGCAACCCTTTTCGAGAATCCGAGTTGCTGCTGGCTCCACCAGAGCGAGGCCGTTGTTTCTATTTGAGCGTCACTGGCCGCTGATCTATCGATTGTGCGTGGTTGCTGCTAGGTTTCTTCTTGGGGTTTTGTCGCAGTGGAGGGAATGTACTGTGGGAGGTTTGAGGTCCGTGTTTATTTTGGGTCCAACAGCTCTATTCGTCATTTTGTGGAGTTTCTTCCTTTGCTTGGCATCAACAACATCACTAATTTATGTGCTTCTGAGTCTGGTTCGTACCTATCAAATTATTTTCATATGCGAACACTGTTTCTTCATCTGATTTTCCAAGCTACATTTTTTTTTTATGCTTCTCTAGTGTTTGTGTTGGTTAGATTTTTTTGACACGTTCCCCTTTAAATTTCTTCTAACACGAGTATGGTCAAATCCATGCTGCCTTAATTGTGAAAGTTGATGATCCTACGTTCTCGATAGCCTAATGTCTTACTTTACCTTTCCTATTATAAAATCCACAGCAACATGTTCTAAGCAGTAGAAATTCTTACAACCCAACCGCAATTGTATTTTAAAGAATGCACATATTCAGTACATCTCTTATTCGCTGTGACTAGCACCGGTAAACAGGAGTGGTGCATTAATACTGGACGTGCATCTCATAAAAGGATATTGAAATTTGGAAGCCTCTTATGGCGATCATTACTATAGAAACCAGATGGTGTCATGTTTGATTTGATTGTTCTTCTTAAATGGGCCATATTATGACATGTGTTAGGGATTTTGGAGTAACAGTATGTCAAAGTAGTATGAGTATATTATATTGAAATATATAATGCTTGTAAAACATATTATTCCTGTTTACCAGATGGATTTCTTGATGTAAAAGTGAATTTTTCTTTAAAATATTGCTTTTCCATTGATGACGTGCCTAAGAGTTTTGCTTTCTGTCCATGCACAAAAACTTCTAATGCTACTTAACAATTTGTTATGGTAAGTGTATCTCTTTTCCATTGAAATCATTTTTTTTTTTAAATCTGCAATAACTGTTTCTGTTCTATACTCCTTTATTCCACTTTTGCTTGTTTCTTTTGTTTATGTCTTTTATCCACATCTTGATCAACTTCGAATGCCCATATTATGAATGTATGAAATTAATCAATGGCCATCATCATTAAGCCATGTTAGTGCCAATTATTTCTGATTAGTTACCCTTGTACCTCTCTTGATCTCTATGCATGGTGATATTGCTAGTAATCTTGAGATCCTTAAATCACTTTTAATTATATCAACTTGGGTATCCCTTGTATTTTTAACTCTTAATTGAATTAACTTGTCTATCTTTAAAATTTAGTGGTTGTCTTATCATTGTTAAAAATACTCTCATTTTGTAGCTACATTTAATTGCTCTTGGACGGTAACCTTTTACTTTTATCCTTTTGAAAATCTCAAACTTCCATCTACTTTGCTATATTATTGTGTGCTCAATATAAAGTTTAACTTTGAGCAAGACAATTGTTAAAATAGGAGATGATGAGTTATCTGTAACTGAGAGTTTTAAATATTTAAGATCCTTTTTGTAAAATGATAGAGGGTTTGATAAACACGTTTTATATAGGATACAAGAAGATGATTAAAATGGAGGAGAATGTTAGGTATTCTTTGCGATTATGAGCTACCTCTAGTTAAAGGGAAGATATGCAAAATGATGATGGGTCCTACTATGATATATGAAGCTGAATGTTGGACTATGAAGCAAGCATACGAGTAGAAGATAAAAGTCGCAGAGATGAAGATATTAAGGTGGATGTGCAAACATACGAGAATGCATAGGATAAAAAATGAAAACATTAGAGAGGAAGTTGGGGTTACATCTATTAAGGGAAAATTACGAGAGACATTTAAAATGATATAGACATGTATTTAAGTAACCAATAAATATTCTAGTTAGGTGATGTAAAACCATGATAAATACACACGTTTATCAAGGAAGAGGGACCAAAAGAGACTTAGTTAACAACAATAACATAGGATAAAATTCATTTAAATATAGATGAGGATATAGCAGGGATCGAGCCTAATGGCGTAGGAGGATCTATATAGCCAACTCCATTTATTTGGGACAAAGATTTGGTGGTTGTTGTATGAAGTTAACTTTGCTTTGTCTATAACTGATCACAAGTTGTTGGTTGACAGTGTTTATATTTTAACCTAATTCTACTACTTTTTCTATGCTTGCATTTGCGATTTCTGTCAAAGATTTTACATGTTACAAAGATGTTTTGTTTTTTGTTAGCTGCTGCAGCAGGTTCCTCTCACTGTTTTTTTTTTCTCTCTCTACAATATGGTCCAAGTTCAATATTTGAAGGGAAGATCAGTAATTCATCCTTGGTATTCTTGTGCTGTGACTTGTTGTGGAGCTACATAGGCTCTTTAGGGGTCAATTGAGCCCAAAATACTTTCTAGAATGTATACCCATTAGACATTATGTAATATATGTTATAAAAATGCTTTTGACCCATATTACTTGTATATTTTTGGCTCCATGTCCCCATTGTAAAACTCTAGATGATTGTGAAAAATGTCTGAATGATTTTCTTGATAATTAATATACCTTTTATACATTTCATCCTTTGTAATTTTGCATTTTGATTGCATGTTGTTGCCCCCATCTCAATTGGTTCTTCCACTGGTTGTTCCAGACTGCTGCTTCTGTAGCCATTCACTATCTGGGCTTTACACCTGGACTTTTTATTGTTGGGCATTATGGAATTTTAATCATGTGGATCTACGGATACTTCTGGATGATGGCAATTCTATTAATAACTGCAGGTATGCAAATAAATTTTCATAATAAATCTGTATTGACTTTTTCATACTTTTCTAGTAAGTGGAATTTTATTGTGATGGTGCGCAGGTTATATTTTCTCACTTAATCGTGCATGGTTCTTGACCTTGTTGGCAACTGCATATTCTGTCTATTCTGTCTGTACCCGGGTTGGATTACTAGGAGTTTTCCTGTCGTTAAATCTTTCTTTCATCTCTAATGATATTTTAAATAAGTTGCATCAAAGATACAACTATACTGATGAAAGCATACACATAGAAGAGCAAAAGGAATCAGAACCAGTCGTGGAAGACTCAGACTTCTCTATTGACACTGAATATTCTACTCCAATAATTGAACCTGAAGATATGGCATGTTCTAAATCAGCTTGCAGCACACCAGAGGTATCTAGTATTACAAATATTCACAAGGATGCTTCCCCTAGCAAGGTTGTTGTAGTTGAACAATCTTCATTGATTGAAATGAGGAGGATAATTAGCTGTTCAAACCATTATGAGGTTCTGGGTTTTCTTAGGAACATAAATATGGATCCTAAGATACTAAAGAAGGAATACCATAAAAAGGTGTGCAGTTTGAACTCTTATTCATAAGTGTTGCTTTCATCAAATGATGGATAGACCACAGAGCAGTATAAGTTAGGTTGTATGAATTGATTCCTAGGTTTTGCTTGTGCACCCTGACAAAAATTTAGGAGCAGGAAGTTCGCTAGCATGTGAGTCCTTCGACAAGCTCAAGTGCGCATATGAGGTAAATTACATATGAAGTGTTTTAAAAGGCAATCATCTAGTGCTCGATGTTGTTTTTTTTTATTTTTTTTACATGCATGGGTAATATTTGGCAACTAACGATCAATTAATTTCAGGTTCTTTCAGATTTAACTAAGAAGAAAAATTATGATGAGCAATTGAGGAAGGAAGAATCTGGCAGGGTGTACCAGAGATCTTCCACTGCATCTCAGAAGGTATTAATTTACATGATGTATGCTGCCACTGTGATAAATATTTTAATTTTAGCATTTGTTATAAAACAGGATTACAGGAATATCTATGCTAGTATTAATTATGCTAGTGTCTCGACATGTTTCTAAATTCTTGTGTGCCATGTAACAAACAATCTTACATTGAAACATGTAATTTTCTTGTTTTTTGTACTTTTAATAGCTTAGCGTGTCAACATTTCATCAGTGTTTGCACTTTTTTCAAAATCCTCATCACGAGAGTGCATTTGTGTGTGTTTAGGCATTGCTTTTCCATTTCCCAATGTTGGCTGGTTATACTAGTAATTTGTCCGTTATAACAGTTGATCACACGGAACCTTTCATGGTCTGATTTGGTTTGTGTAATATATTGGATAATTCTTTGTTTGACTTGTCAGATGAGTAATTTTATTATAGGGGATTTGAACAACTGATGTAGCCATGCAATTGTGTTAAATCATAGGGAGAGGTTGAGTACCGTTCTGAAGAATCCAGGCGTATTGAGTGCACCAAGTGTGGAAATTCTCATATATGGATATGCACTAATCGAAATAAAGCTAGGGCAAGGTGGTGTCAGGTGAAAATTAATCAAGATTTTAGTAGTATAATCTTCAGATCATGTGCTAGGACTTTGTAATTTTTGGCGCTTGAATGTGGTCTTCTTTTGCATTAGGATTGCTCCCAGTATCATCAAGCCAAAGATGGAGATGGTTGGGTAGAAAATCGGCGCTCGACAATTATAATTTCACCTCTGAAGGTATTCTTTTATCCTGTTCAAGCATCACAAGAGTTTCCAGCAATTTTTTTTGTGGGTCTCATCCAACTCCTTTTCTATTGTTCCTGGCGTGTTGTTATGTAGGTTCACTTGAGATCTTACTGTTTATTATAAAAATTTAAATTTAAATATAAAATGAAACATGGAACTAATACATTTGGAGTTTGTATTCAAGATCAACTTTAGCTGTTTCTTTCTCCAGCATTGAAACTAAGCATTTGTGGGTCCACCCTCATTTTACAACCATCCCAGGTTAGCTGAATTAATTGGTCATTTGGGGCAAATTGGGCGTTGGACTAGGAGGTTGTATCTTGTTGTTTACAAATCCAGGCATGCAAATGGCCTAATCTTCACTTCAGAGGCAGAAATTGTCAGCATCAGACTGGGGCTGGAATTTACCTCAAGGCCCTGAATCAGGAGACTAGTAGTTTTTTTTTTTTAATTTATTTATAGAAAAGCAGGTGACTACTGGTTGAATTGGACTCTTCAGAACCCTGCAAAATTGTAAGAAGAGAAGGATCATCCATAGGTTGACACTCTATTGAAGTGGGGAAGAAGAGAGATCTGCAGTCCAGAAGTTAGGAAATAAGTTTTAAGCTTTGTGATAGGAAGGGAAATACCTATGCAGATTGGTTTGCAAGGGAAACTTCAGGACACTGAGCTTCGAGCTATCTTTGCATTGAGCTGTATGGTTGGAAGCTCATCAGATAGCAGAAGCTAAACTGGACTCTTTTTTGTGATTTTTGATCTATCAGTAAATAAAGTGCAATTCACTGGGTCAGCCTTTTTTAACTGAATATGTGAATGAATACATACTGAGTTAAATTTCAGGAAATATCCTCTGTGATAATGTTCTCCTTAATTTTGTGCAAAGAGATACTCTGTATGGTGCATACTGCTGATGTTCTCATTAAACAACAAAATTTTTTGGAATCCTTCGACTTGGTAATTTCCTGAATAACATATGAAACTCTTTAAGTTAAAGAGTATGTTTCTTCTACATAGAAGAGCACATCATGAAGTATCGGGTTGGTGTAGCCTGTAGATTCGTTTGGAAAAATGAATTGATTTGATTTAGTCTTAGCCACGTTCAGAACATGAAAATGGCACAATATCAAGCTCTTTCTCTCAAAGCAGCAATTTTACAACCATTTCCTGTTTTCTGTGTCTTTTAGACTTGGTTTAGTTGGATGAAAAAATAGGAGAGGAAATGAGAGGGGGCTCATGCTGTGTCTAAATTTGCAATCCTCTCTCTCCTTCACCTCCTATCTTTTCGTCGAACTGTATCCAGTCTTAGTGAAATTTCCCTTTATTTTCCATGTATATATATATATATAACTTTTTTTAATTTTTTTTTTCTTTCTCAGATGGAAATCCCACGAGCTTTTGTGTGCGCAGAGAGCAAGATATTTGATGTATCGGAATGGGCAATTTGTCAGGTAAGCATTTGGATTTGATCACCTTGTTTCATTCTTTTTAATCCTTGCGTTAGTAGGTAAACATTTATAAGCCTGACCTATATTACATGTGACAGATTTTATTAACTCAAGAGTAGCAGCCAAGATTTAAATTAGTTCTTTTATTTTTTTCATGCATAATTGCATGTATGCTCCTTCAATTTGGTTTTAAATTAATTTTATATTCATTGTTATATACTTGTTAGTTGGAATAGCAGACATTCGCACTAATAATTTGAAGTTTATATGATTTTCACTTGTATTCCCATGCTCTTTCTTCATGTTTTTCTGTTAACTTCACGACACCTATTGTTTCCAACCAATCTAGTATAAGTAATCGTATCACTTTCTATTTTCATATTAGGTTATGATATAAACATTCTTCAGGATTTTCCCTATGATATTGGTAAAATTTAAAGATCTTACTAACTGTGCACTTATGGTGAGAAAAATGGAATCTTTCCGAATGGAAGACATGAAAGAAAAAAAAAACCTGAATATGTTATTGTTGATATCTGCTCAATTTGGGAGATGAAATGTTACTTAGTTGACTAAGTTATTGTAAAATTCTTGAAATAGAGACATTTTTTCTTCTCAGGATTAAGAAACAATGGAGAGGTTTTTAACTTTTAAAGAGGGTAATTCCTCTTATATAACATAACCCTAGGATTTGTTTTTCGATTAGAAATAACAAATGAAATCAGTTACTTGATTTGATTCAATTAGTATGGGAACATTATAGCTTTTCTAGGTCATGAACTGCTGGTCATCATTTCATTTCTTCTTGGAGGAAAAGGGAAGGCTAATATCCTGCCTATCTATTATGTATGATATTTATGGGAGCTAGCACCCATTTTGCGAAGCCGATTTTTGGAATCCAAGAACTTGACCATAACTTTCAAGATCTTTACCAATTTGGGTATTAGACGCCTTCTGATTGATATCATTTCAACGATGTCATCTTCCATTTTTTTTGTCGCTATGATCATCTTGTCACATGCAAACTTACTTTCAATAATTGGCAAGTCATTTTCATCTAACTGCATACAAACTGATATATGCAGGGAATGTCTTGCAAGCCTAATACTCACGGACCGACCTTTCATGTGAATATGGTTGGTTTGGACCGGACAGGGCTGCGATCCAATCCTTCTAGATATTCATGGGGATTAGATGCTGAGATGATTACAGAGGACTATCAGTTTGAGCTGTGGCTTCAGCAGGCTTTAGCATCTGGCATCTTCTCCGAAAGTCCAAAGCGAAGAAAAAGCTGGCCATTCAAGATCAGTCAAAAAGGCATAAAACCATGGCGAAAGTCACCATAAATGTATATGATTAGGTCTAACGAGGTAATTGTCGAATTGAAGAGCTTTTGTTATTGTGGCCTGGCAATTGTCTGTCGAAGAGCTTACTGACCTTTATAATTTCACTTATTCATCAAGTCATGGTGTAGGCTTCTTCACGTTCACTGGTCTTTGACCTCTTGGTGATGAAACCAAACCTGGAGAGAGATAGAGGGACATCGTATCTTCAGACGTTGCTTGCCTACAAACAAAAAGTGGTGAATAGAAGGGAAGGGTGAGTGAAGAAACAAAGACGACTTTCCTCCATGATTGTGGGGAAAATAAGAAAAGTCCCAGTGGATCATTTGTGAATAGTTATAGTCATGCTATATAGTCTAAGGCAGTATCTTCTCATATATTGTAGTGTAACAATGCTTAAAAAAAATACAGCTATTCCACGGCTAGCATAACTTGTAAAGCAGTATTGTCAGATCATTGCTCTTTCCTTGTATTCTTAAGGTTGTTGAAACAGCTTATTTGGATGATGCTTATATATATAATGACTTGGAAGGTTGATAGTGGAAGGTCGAACCTATTCTGGGACAGTAGATACATGATTTGATTACTGAAGCAACCCACCTTTAAAGGTATGCAGGCATATATTTCGATTTATAGTCGCAAGCGATGTAACTCGTGCAGTTATTGCTCGTTGATAAGAGCTGGACATGGATTTTTTTACTTTTTAGACAAGGTAAATAATTCTACCATGTTAACCTCAGTAAATTTCTTGGATTCATTTGATGCGCGAGGAAGAAACAAAAATAAGGTTGTTTCCGGATCGAGTAGGGGAATGTCTAGCTGCTTTTTGTCCTTTGCTATTGAGATAGATCATTACAAAACACATCTCGCAAGGTAGGAATCAATTTAGCAGTTTTCGTCTCTAGATCATCGTGAGTGGATTTTTTGACTCTTGAAATTAGTAATATGGAATCGTTAGTCACTGGGCCTGCAAAACAGAAAGAGATGCCTGGAATGTTTTCACGGGACACATCTTTGGTTCAAGAAAGAGATGCTTGGAATGTTTTTATGGGACAGAGGCATGGGAGAAGGTTGCCACGACTGCATTGTCTTGTGTAACAGGAAAAGGACCAAAAGTGGTCCTCCTCCTTCCCAGATGATTTAGTTTCCAAATCACAGTACAAGGTTGGTAAACGTATCTTTTCGAAGATTTTACCATTTTAGATTATCCACGGATTTTACCATTTTAGATTATCCATGGATCTCCTCTGTATTTATCAATTAAATTTTTTATTTATTTTCTCCGACAATCCATGTTTTATTTATTTTTAGTTCCCAAATCATTCTATGGTCAGATGATTATCATTTGACCATTCTTTAAGCACAATTAAGCAATTAACACTCAGATCACAGGCTTCTTGCCTAGACTTATTTCTTTTGCCGCCGATGAATATTGCAAATATTGCTTCTTTCCGTATAATTCACCAAGAAGAGACTAAAAAACTCTTTCTTCGACTAGAGTACCCTTGAAATTTCATACACAGAAAAACTGCCCAAACTTATCCGTACTTTATAGTTTATTGAAAGCTGAAATTAATATCTCATGTTGGTAGGAATTTGATGTTTTATTCGACCTGGCTACATGCGTAATCCCTAGATTAGAATTTTAATAGTTAAAATTTTATAAATAATTTGAGGGAATATAATAATTCAATTAATTCTATAAAATTTAAAATTAATTAGACTTCCCCTTACATGCAATCCATATATGCGTTCTTCGGAACAAGGATTGACAAGTATGCTTCAAGCGCTGTTAACAGATCGCCAAATATTCGTGCAGAACTGCAGATTGTGGACTCGACCCAATAATTGTTTATTCAGTCCCCCATCAAGAATTGGGCCATAGATTAATCGGAGCCCATATTTCCCCACGTGAGGTAAGTCGAATCGCACTTAAACCGCGATTCCGTGGAGTCGGTTCGGTCCGGACCGGAGGTTGTCGGGTCGGATCTTGTTCCAGTTCGGTCCGCTTTACTGTTCGTGAAACTGGAATATTTTGCAGTGGAACGGGGAGACCACTGGAGATCTCGGTTTCTTATTCAGGAAGAAGCAACGAATTCCCAATTCCAATCGACGAGAGGAAGATAAGCCGTACTCTCCTCCCCTCATCACGCCTCATTCCAGCTCGGTTCCCAATCCTCGGAGTTCTACCCACTGCCTAGGGTTTGAAATTGGCTCACTCGGTGAGAATCCCCCATTCTTTGGATCTGATTCGTTCCCCTCGTCCTCCTGCACAGGACGTTGTTTCTTCGATGCAATGCTGTAGATCTCCCAGATGATCGCGTAATTCTACGTCTGCACGCCAGGCGCTGACGTTAATTCTTGCATTCCGTCAATGAAATATTGATCGCGCATTGGCCGGAAGCCTTCCTCCTTTTTCTGGTCGGTTTCGATTCAGACTCGTCTTTTTCGGTGATTGATTAAGGAGTCGAGAGGAGATGGACAAGTCCAGTGCTCTGGAGTACATCAACCAGATGTTTCCTAACGGTTCGGCGCATTTGTTATGTCTGTTTAAAGCATAAGATTGTTTCCCTTTCTGATTGATTATGGTTTTTTTGTCGCTTAAGATGCCTAAATTTAGATTTTCTTCCTAGTTCAATCTTCATTCTGTTGAGCAACTAAATCTTCGTTCATAAATCATAACCATGGGTTCGGGACGAACCAGATGCCTAAATGTCACAAGTTAAATTATTGAATTGGATCTGATAGTTGTTCTAGCTTACCACTTCACTGTAACCTGATGAATTTCCTTGGCCGACGCATGCATGTTCTATTAGAGTATATATAGGTTTTATTGAATCAGAAGCTAGAGCGCTAAAATAAGTAAAACAAGTGCTATAAATATAAAACTGATGTTGTGAACTATCTTGTGGTATTCAGAAGCATCATTATCTGGGGTGGAGCCACTTATGCAGAAAATACAAAGTGAGATACGCCGTGTGGATGCAAGTATATTAGCTGCAGTTCGACAACAGGTCTTCCCATGCTTTTAATTTCCCTAGACTGTGTTTTCCTCTTTTCTTTTTCTATCTATTTCTCTATTTTTCTTCTTGAGTAATGAGCTTCTGTGATTCACACCTTTGCAAAGTGTGTTGTCTGGTGTGGTCACAGATTGTCTCAGGGATTTGATAATGATTGTTGTATTTTTGCACACTAGAGTAACTCTGGCACAAAGGCAAAGGAAGATCTTGCTTCTGCAACACATGCTGTTCAGGTCCATTTCCTTTCTCCCTATGTTGTTCCTTTGGGTTACTAATATTCATAATTCAAGAGAGAAATTGGTGAGGTATTTATGTTAGATTATATATACTTCTATGGAATCCTCAACCAATGAAATGAAGGATCATTTGGGAATTGAATATATTATCATGAACATATTATCTAGTTATTAATTATATATTTCATTTTATGTCCAGGAACTTATGCATAAAATACGTGAAATAAAAACAAAGGCTGAACAAAGTGAAACAATGGTTCAAGAAATTTGTCGTGATATTAAGAAATTGGACTGCGCAAAGAAACATATAACAACCACAATTACGGCTCTTCATCGTCTGACCATGCTAGGTTAGCTTTCTTATTTCTCCCTCTTTTCTGTTTATGTTCCTTGTCATCATTTTCCTAGATACTGTTTTCTTGCTTTTGGAGTTTTGGTTGCACATTTTGCTAGTGTGCATTTCACAGAGAAAAAGAGAACCATGTATAAGTTTCTATATGCTTTTTGATTTTGGTAACTAACTTTTGATTGTCTAGTTGACCTTATACTTGGTCTTTCAATGTCTATGACATACTCCCTTAGTTATTTATTCATTACTCCTAACAAAAATCTACCTAACTTGGATTATAGAGAAGAACTTCAGAAACTAAATATTTAGGTTAAGTAGAACTCAAACTGAATACATGGAACATAGTTTTAGTCTTTAACTTCTGTCGCTTAATTCTAGGAGTTGTGTATATTTTCTTCCTATTGATACTGTGTCTGAGACGTATATCCAATGCTACTAATCTATGTTGGATAGTTAAACTTTCTCTAAGGATGACCTTGCAATCTTTACGAATCTTTCTATCCATGAGAAAGTCAATTTGTGATTTATTATTCCTGCTTTTGAACGTGACCATGTGTTTTTATTTTTTCTTTAAAAATGTATTAGCTATTATAAGGTAATATGCTATCGCAAAATCTAATATAGTTTTACTTTCTCACATGCACTCTCTCATATTCCTCATTTTTTCATTCCGACATGTTTATTTAGATTGCTTCCTATTAAAATCATTTCATTTGGCGAAATATTTTGTAATAATTCATCTAGGTTGTCCCAAAATCTTGATTTGGTATCTTTATCTAATCCTATTTGAGGTGTATATACTCTAATTACGTTCAAAATTTCTTTCTCCATTACTATCTTGAGAGTTATAATTCTATCCCCTTTCTAACTACTCTTGCAACTTCATTCTTTAACGAACTATCTACTACAATACCCACTTCATTTCTTGTTTTATTTTTTTCTATGTACCATACTTAAAATCCAAGTTCTCTATCTTCTTTGCCTTCTCGCTTACTCATTTTTTCTCTTGTATATACAAAATACTAATTCGTCTCCTAATCATCGTATCTATTGGCTCCATTGCTTTACTAGTGAGGGTTCCTATGTTTCAAATCTTAGACTATTAGTTTTCCTATCATATTTGTTCTTATCCAACATATGGTGTAAGAATTCTTGCCTATTTAACACTACACGTAAGTTCTTATAGAGATGTATGATTCTTGTTGATACATTACAGTTGTACCTTGCAATGTGAATTCTTGCATTTTTATCACTACACCCAAGTTCTGGAGATGTAATGGTGCTTGCCGAGATGTTACAATTAGACCCTGTAACACGTTCATTCCGGGAAACAACCTAGCATTAACACAATAATTTAATAAATCCATGTATTGAACATTTGTCTTAATTTAACATTGGTTGACAACCTAATGCAACCCTCCTCCTTTATCCGGGCTTGGGACATGTTTAGGGTTACTAGAAAAGATAAAATTAAAAATTATTATCTGATAGCAATTGGTTGTGCTTGTAGCTCCAATACATATATGAGTCAAAATGGTATGGAAATGTTTAAAGATGATTAGTAGAATCCAAATAGGTGAGGGAGCTTGAGACTAGACTTCTTGATGATGATGATGGTGACAACAAAGAGTAGAAAGCAAATAAGAAAAGCGAATAAGATAAAATTAACTAACATTGTGCTGGTCTTCAATATAGCAGATTTTCCTAAAGTTTTTACTGTGTCTACTACTTGTGCTAATGAAGTATTATATATCTTTTCTCTAAACTATTTTAGCTCCGTGTTCTTATTGTTTCTGCAACAATTTTTTAATTCTCTCCTTTTGACTTTCTCAAGAATTATGGAATAAATTTGGCCAAAATAATGTCATGAATATAATCCAAGTTATCAGAATATTCCAAATGGTAGTATATTTTTCAAACTTACTTTGATACAGTTGATTAATACTAAGGATTTTAGTGTTGGCATAGACGCTTGCTAAGTTGAGTCGTGAATTTTACTCATATATTATCAGTATGATTGATATTTCTTCTTGTAGTTTATAAAATTTGCATGATTGGCTCCTCATATTATACTGCATGAGGAAATATTTGTTGGGATGTCTTACTGAAGATGAGGAATTCATATTTATGCAATTTTTATATTGGAATCAATGTGCTTACAGTATCGGCAGTCGAGCAACTTCAAATAATGGCTTCAAAACGGCAGTATAAGGAGGCTGCTGCACAGTTGGAGGTAACACTAATGTAATTTTGTGATTTGGTGCTAGTTATGTTCTAAGTACTGTAGGAATCATGTCTAAATGAATCTAGTCTGTGTAATTTTAAAACAAAGTGATGAACTATGCTATGTCAAGCCAATGTATATGCACCCAGTGAACCACTTTTCAGAATACACTAACATTAGAAGTTGCAATTTTTTCCAGGCAGTAAACCAGTTGTGCAATCACTTTGAAGCGTACAGGGATATACCAAAAATATCTGAGCTTAGAGAGAAATTCAAGAACATCAAGAAAATTCTTAAATCTCATGTATTTTCAGACTTCTCAAGGTAGTAGCTGTTGAATTTGATGAAATGGACTTCAATCATGTATACTGACTGGTTCACAGCTCTGGTACAATACTTGAAAGAAGAACCATAGACTTTAACTGATGTTGCTAATATGTAAAGATTTGGAATTCTTGCTCCAAATAGTGCATTCCTCATAGTATTTGGTCTTGCAATTTAATTTATAGGGTCTTCCATACTTTTTTTTTAGAAAAGGTGACTGTTGATGATGAATTGGCATGACTAGAATGAGGATTCAAACCATGTTATTGTGACAATAGAAACAACTCCTTCAACTATGACAGTAGTTGACTTCCCAGTACTATGTCAGAGAGTTGATTCGTGTACATTGTAATTCAACTTTCCCAGTTCCACTTAATGGAATAATGTCAGGTAGTTGCCATCAATTATCACTGCTCTATCTTTGAGATACTATCTAAATATGCTAATGGGGTTGGTGATGATATAGAAAGTATTTACTCTTCACATAAGTTTTATCAAATGCTAAGAAACTGGAAATGAATACTGTTAACTCAGCACATGCACAAGCTTCCAAAGGAAAAGTTGGAAAAGGCTTTCTATAGGTTATCTTGTTAGATGTCTTTTGTTGAAGAATCATACAGAAGATTTGAGGACTGTGGTAATGCTTACTCTCTGTACACTCATGAAAATATGAAAGTGATAAACACTAGTGTCAAAATAAGTAGTCCATATGTATCAATCTCAGTCCTGAGGACCTCTTAAAAGTGTTACAAAATAGTGATTCCTAGATTTTGCTTAACTGTAGAATTGCCTTATTTTGCATTTGCTACCCTAGATATTGCAATTTCTTTTATTTAGAAACAACCATTTAAATCAACTGATTGTCAACTTGCAGCTTAGGTACTGGAAAAGAGACAGAAGAAACTAATTTGCTGCACCAGTTGACAGATGCTTGCTTGGTTGTGGATGCACTAGAGCCATCGGTAAGGGAAGAGCTAGTAAGAAATTTCTGCAGCAAGGAGCTTACTTCATATCGCCAGATATTTGAGGGAGCAGGTTGCTTTCCGTCAAGTGATTTTAAACTCCTTCAAATTCATTTCAGTGATCTGAAAACTTGTGTTACTCCCCATTTTTTTTAACTAGAACTAGCAAAGCTGGATAAGACAGAGAGGAGATATGCATGGATTAAGCGTCGATTGCGAACAAATGAGGATGTTTGGAAAATTTTCCCTTCCGCCTGGCATGTTGACTATCTTCTGTGCATCCAGTTCTGTAAGATGACCAGGTTTGTCCAAAAAACCAGATGTTACACTGCATCCATTATTGGCTGAAAAACTCGTGATCTTTTGTGGAACATTTGGCCTTTCCTTGTGTTTGCAATATAAGAAAATAAAGTTAATCAGGATCTGTTAATCATTTGATGCTTTTAAACTTTTCCACTGCTTCTCCTTGATTTTGAAAATCTACTGCTTCTCAATGATTTTACTTTCCCGAACAGTGTATATTTCTTGTTAGCTTTCTTAAAGATAAAAGACACTTTCTAATCAAAGTTAGCCAATTCAGGTCAAAACATCACAAGGTAAAGAGGAGCATTATATCTAAAAGATATATTTTGTTATCTTGATCGTTTGCTACTGTATGCCAGTAACATGGAAATAGATGTGTTCTTGTTACCATGAAATGATGATTGATTATTGCCTGTTGTTTGAATTTGAACAATCACTTCAGCAAGTTGGTTTTAACATCTGCAGATGGAGTTGATAATGTTTTGTTGTTTCCCTGATCCTGTATTTTGTCATTCAAAGTTACTAAGCAATTACAGCCTTTGACATTATTCATTTGCCCTGTATGGAAACAATATATGCATTTATGTTTTTGTTTGTTTTTTTTTTTTGCGTGATGTCTGTATTCAATTGGATGCACCTTTTTATGATCTTCAGCTAGATGATTCGACATGTATAAGTTTGCAGGTCACAACTTGTGGATATTCTCAATAATCTGAAAGAGAAACCAGATGTCGCAACACTACTAATGGTAGCTCCATATTTCCTATTTCAGAGTTTATGATGTCTAGTCATTTGTGTTTAATTATGCCTTAGCTATTCATCTCTTTCAGGGGTTATAAATTAGTTCACGATGGACTTGGGAAATGATAAAAACTTGTCTTAGATAACTAACTAGTGTTGTGAACCAAAGCAGTTTAAGTTGATAGTTTTCACTTTTGAATTGTCCATTCTTATTGAACCAGTTGAAAAAGGATGCTTACGTTTATTTACTTATAATCCTATATTAAACATTTCTATTTATTGAAAGTATACCTTTACTAATTCATTTCATAATGTTGGGTTCATATACCTTTACTAATTCTTTTCATAATGTTGAAAGTATATTTCATATTTGCATTTTAATTTATTTAGCTTAAAACTTGATTTCTAAACTTTCTATTTACACATCTTTTTGCATAATATCATATGCAGATAACACACCAAAATCCAATGTTTATTACTCATTCTTTGTTTCTTTCCTTGAATCTAAATCTTCCAAATTCACCTTTCAATTCCCTCTATGAATTTCCTCATAAGATTTTTTCACTCATAGGTACTACATAATTTCACCTAGGTTCTTCCATAATTTCATTTTAATTTGCTCAAGCGATTGTACCTGAGGGGCACAAGCACTTCAACTTTTAGTATCTCATTTCTTAAAATGAACTTAAGTACAGTAATTCTATCTCCATTTATATTAACTTTGACAACCTTTTTTCTTGTAATCCTTATGTATAATGATACCTTTTTAGTTAGTTTTTCTAATATATCAAATTACATATTTCTCGGCCTTTCCTCCAACACATTTTATTTAATAGAAATGTGCTACACTTATTAACCATTACATCCATCAAAGATGTCTGTCAATTCACCAGCATAAGCTTATCTATACCAAGTTGCTTGCCTTTTCTATGTATAGAGCAACAATTCAACATATAGCGATAGGGAATGAATAACACCATTCAGAGTTAATGAAGCAAATTAACATTAATGGAACTGGCGATTCCAACTCATTTGAATGAATTTTACCTAGAAAGATTGAATCGAGAACAACTACATTGCTTCTGCAGGCGGTAATGTCTAGTTTGTACATAAAAGTTCACCCCAAGCTGCATCCTTGGCAAATTGTTGTATTGTCATGTCAATTTTAATGTCGAGAAAATACATAAATATGTATTTGTTTTCTGCTAACCAAACATCAAAAAGCAAAAATAAAAAAATTGTCAGTTCTAATATTATAATAGTTTTAGATAGAAGCTACTCAGTTTAAATAGAAGAGGGTGTTATGTTGCTTTTTTCTCTTTATCAGCAGTTTTATTATTTTCCTGCAAGCACAAAAATTTATTGTCTGAAAGTCGTATTACATAATCACACTATATATTCCAGGCACTTCAGCGAACTCTTGAATTTGAGGAAGAGTTGGCAGAAAAATTTAGTGGAGGAACTGCAAGCACTCGGAATACAGAATTTGGTAGTGATGAAGAAACTGGTGAGGGAGAAAGCAACAAGAAAATTGTCTCAGACATTCGCAAGAAATATGAGAAAAAGCTTGCTTTGCAACATGGTGGAGACGAATTAGTATGCACCAAATGCTCTCTAGTTATTTTGGTTGCTGAAATGATTAGTTACTGCCCTAAACATCGTTGTTTTTTTTCTAGGACAAGGACAAGCAAAAAGAGTTGACAGCGCCAGGGGCTGGTGTAAGTATATTGGTTTTCTTTGTGATACTTGGGCCCATCCTGCATTATATGTACTTCAGGTCCAATGCTAATATTAATTCTCTCTTGCAGTTCAACTTCCGTGGAATTATTTCGTCTTGCTTTGAAACACATTTGGCAGTGTATGTAGAGCTAGAGGAGAAGACTTTAATGGAGCACTTGGAAAAACTTGTTCAGGTTGTTAAACACTTTTAACTTCAATAAATGTTCTTTTGACATGATGTCTAACTTCTGGAAATGTTCTTCTATAGGAAGAAACTTGGGAAACTGAAGAGGGAAGCCAAACTAATATTTTGTCAAGTAGCATGCAGGTATTGTATAGTTGAACTTGGAAATTTTATGTTGGTAGAACTTCTTTATATTGAAACATTTAAGAAACAACTTACAGTTGTGTATATATAGAAACACCAGGCTAATATTGAGTCATGATACTACATCATTCTTTCTGCTAAAAAATTCAACATTTACTAGTTGATGGCTGTAATATCTTATTTCAGCAGATAAAATTTGTTAGGCTCAGGTGGAACTTGCTCCTCTCTATTCTCAACGCATAAAGAAGTCATAATTTGATCTAACAGGAAGATTGGAGAAATAAAAATAAATTCTCTGCCAGTTGATAAACCAGTGCTAACATTAAGAACTTGAATCCATTTAAGTGTTTCAAAGTGGAGCTATATCTTTTGATTGACAGCGCAGGTTGGTCAATTAATTTGAACATCGAGAGAAAGACAATGTAAAGGCACTTTGAATGGGAAAAAGGAAACAATACATCTATTTGGGAAATAAGGAACAATGAAAAATGACAATTATAACAATTCTTCCCACTGCCAATCAGTTTCTAATCATCTTCCAGCTCCATAAATATCCAGCAATCTATATGTCAGTGGGAGGCATCATACAGATAGACAAGCATCTACACATCATTAAATCCTGTCTGCAGGACTCACTGGAGAAGCAGACCTCTAAATGTCAATTTAAAAGAGCTAGATGGTTATTAATCAGAAATTTAGCTTAATCTGATCATTATATTGTCAGAGAAGGAGATTACTTTGTGTTACTAAGATGCTTGGAAGGATGAAAGTCATTTTTCTGTAAAGGGAGGAATTTTGATTGTAGGTTTTACAATGACTTGGTTCATGTGAGATGAAGAGAAATGCTGCATTTTCTCATGAGTTATATTACAGAATTGTTTTTTCTCCCTGAGAAAGCTTGTGTCACTTAAGCTCAGCATAAGATATTTTTTGCTTGGTCTTTGCTTTCCATTATACTTGTTAGTCTACCCTTTGTTTTTCAAGCATCCCAAACTAAATTTCCTTCTGTTGTTTTTTTTTATTAGTATTCTATGTTCACTTTATTTAGTTTGTATTTCTTTTGAAAAGCAAATGGTCGAAGGGTGTTAAAGAAAACAATAGCAACTACATGCTGGGTTTAGAGTAATCATACATGTAGTGGTATTTACAAAGAACATAATTTGTGATGTTTTCCTGCTTACGAAGATGCTTTTTATTTGATTGAGCAAAAATTTCTCTCACTTATTTTCAAAGAAATTAGGTGTACCTATAATAGATAATAAATTGGGATAATAAATTCAGATGGTATAGATTTGTTCATGTTCACTAGTTGACACTTCAAATCCATTAAGATGAAGATGCACATGATAAAAGGTGACCAATCAAAATTTTTGATAGTCAAATGTCTGCAGTATGTGCATCTTTAATAGACTGAGCATTACTAGTAATATAACTTTGCATAGAGTTAAATGGCGGGATAAGAGTCATTATCATATATCTGACTCCAAATTTTAAACGCTCTATGAAAATTAGGAGATGTTATTCTCTTTTGTTATACACCATGTATATGACAAGGTAAAAAGGAAAGTAATGGTGACATCTACCAGTAATGTGTGTCAGTGACAGGCTTGTAAATTATCCATTTTCTCGATCTATTTTGGTTGAACATGACTTAAAGGTAGCAAAAGTTAAAAATTTATTTCGTGTTTAGGGTAGAAAATTTTTCTACTAGTTGTTTCATTTTGTATTTTTTATGCTTCAGGTATTCCTAATAATAAGGAGAAGCTTAAAACGATGCAGTGCCTTAACAAAGAATCAGACATTGTTTAATTTGTTTGAGGTATGTTTGCCCATGTCTGATCCATCAGTCTGTTGCATTTCTTGTGAATTTTCCAAGAAATAGCAGGTAAAACTGTTAAAGAAAATTTGTGTTTTCATCTTGCTAACTCTCAAAAAGTTTGAATATATTTCATATTGTAAAATGATTATACTGAATCAATTGCTTAAAAGTCTACTCGTTGACCAGCTGCTGCTAAAGAAAATAGGTGTGGTAATTAATTTTGCATTGCCCTGACTTCGAACTTTTTCTTATTAGGTGTTTCAAAGAATTTTGAAAGCATATGCGGTAAAGCTGTATGCTAGATTGCCCAAAGGTGGTGCTGGGATTGTTGCAGCTGCTACTGGGACAGATGGGCAGATTAAGGTCATTACCATGATTTTCCTCCTTATTTATGAGATAAGTAACCAAGCTTTCAATTTGCACTTTTTTGTTATGCTTATTTGTTGACAATCATTGCAGACATCTGACAGAGATGAGAGAATGATATGCTACATCATCAACACTGCAGAGTACTGCCATAAAACTGTAAGTTGGACTTGTTTCCTCCTACCCACCTATTTGAACAGCTTAATATATAGTATATTTGATACAATTGAGGCCAAACTACAATTTCTCGATACAGGGGTATTTTGTTGCAACCTTGAAAAACAGATAACAATGGTTTTTTCTGTCACTTACACTGAAAATTATTCTTCTACTATTCTTTAAATTGTTCATCTCTATGTGTGATTGCATGTAGGATATCCAGTCATTTTGTAACAACACATTCTGTGGATGATGAACTATCGTTTTCTGAATTATAATGCTAAGTGATCTTTGTGGATGTTTGTATCCAAGTTAACTTATGCTACTTTGTTGTTAGTCCGGTGAGCTAGCTGAAAATGTTTCAAAGATTATTGATCCTTCATTTGCAGATAAGGTGGACATGTCAGAAGTTCAGGTAATGAGTTTTGAGTTTATTGTGTTGCACACAGGATATTTAAGCATCAAGGATTTTATGAAGGTATGTGCATTTGCATTCTGCAGGATGAGTTCTTCCATGTGATTACAAAAGCATTAGTGACACTGGTCCATGGTCTCGAGACAAAGTTTGATGCTGAAATGATAGCCATGACACGAGTACCTTGGGCAACTATTGAAAGTGTCGGGGACCAATCTGAGTAAGTATATTTTATCTAATTCCTACATCTTGGAGGAAACTTGATCAGCGAGCATTTGGTTGTCAATGTGATTTTCTAAATAAATAATTCAAATGTGACGATCTTGTCCTTCCTTTCATTTAGACTATATGCGTGCACAGTAAACCAGTGTTTTTGTCCAGCAGAAAGCATTGCTGCTCCTCATGTGCTGATTTAATTGTTCGACGACTTCTCAAGTTGGATGTAAAATTTAAGTGATGTCTCCTGGTCTTAATTTGCAGGTATGTCAATGGTATCAGCTCTATTCTTGGAAGTAGTATTCCTGTGCTTGGAAGCCTACTCTCCCCTACTTACTTTCAGTTCTTCTTGGACAAGGTGGGTCTATAGATCACATTGGTCAAACCATCAAATGCAACTTCATCATATTCAAGTATCTGCTATTATAAGTTGCAAGCGTGTGGACAGAAGTTTCTTTTCTAAAAGCCAACTGTTTAATCTTTTTAAGTAACTTCAAGATGGGCCTTTAATGAGTTAAGAAATCTGTTTAACCATCTTGTATAAGTAATTGTCTGGTATATCAGAAAATAATGCATTAAACTAAATATTTAATTAAAATCTACAATTACTGCACCATTGACCATTTACTGAATTGTTCTGAAACTATAGCACAACTTTGAATTCCAAAATTGAGCAGTTTTTTGGTGATCACAATATCCCATTTGAAATTTCTGCAATGTCCTTTGAAAGTACTGGTGAAAATTGCAGAACGAATTAAATGATGTAATAAATAGTTTGCATCCTTGTACTTCTATGCAATTTGTTGGTAAAACCCCTAAATCTGTTTGACAAGACTGTTTGTATCAGAATAATTATGTTCTCATGTTTTTTTCTACTAATATGCAAACAGGATCAGCCAATGGATTCTTTCTTGTTAGATAAGAAATTGATTTCCCAATACATGGAAATTGCTCCTCTAAAATTTGGCTATGGATTTAGAATGTCACTTCTATTCTTATCTGGATATTCATGCTTACTAGAATATATGTGGGCTTGGACTTGTTATTCTTCTTCATGACTTGCCTTTTTTGGTTTCATTTTTCATTTTTTTGTTCATTTTGTATCTTTGGTAGACTATGGTATATATGGACTTGGGCTCGATTATCATTTACATTTTTGGGTTATTTTTTCTTCTCTTGCCCATTTTATGCCTTTGTTAGACGTTAATAGTTTAAGGAAAACTTGGTTTCTGCAGTTAGCAGCGTCTCTTGGTCCACGTTTATACCATAATATTTTCAAATGCAAACATATATCAGAAACTGGTGCTCAACAGGTAATTCAAATTACTTGCTGATTCCTTTATACAGACAACTGGAGAACTTTGTGAAGCACGACCTATATTCTATTTCTGTAGATGTTGTTGGATACTCAAGCAGTAAAGACAATCCTTATGGAGATTCCTGCATTGGGAAAGCAGGTACGTAGTTTTTCTTTTTCTCATTATATTCCTTGGTATTGCTTGAATTAAGCAGTTTGTAGCTGAAGTCACATTGGTACTTGTTAAGGAGACTGCACATTTAGCTCATTTTAGAACCTGTTATGTTGAATATCAAGATGTTTAAATTACAAGTCATACTCCCAAAGAACAAAATTGAGACTTTGTTTAATTAACTTTAGGATTCCTGTCATCTATTCTGACAGAATTAAAACCATTAACTCTATAGTTCAAACTCCAACATGACTCTTAAACATCTACCGATTTTTTTTTTTTCATATTCTTGTGTTGTTGTAGTCTCTAGTACAAAAACATTATTATTTTTATTCAACAGACAGCAGTTGCTGCTAGCTATTCAAAATTTGTTGGTCGTGAGATGAGTAAAGCTGAAGCACTGTTGAAGGTATGAAATTGATTCTGCCATTAACTGTCTCATCCGAGGATGAATTCCGAAGTCTATGGGCTAATTTATTGTGCAGGTCATATTATCTCCAATCGATTCTGTTGGAAATACTTACAGAGCACTACTTCCCGAGGGAACACCTGCTGAGTTCCAGAGGATTCTCGACCTGAAGGTTCTATACTAAAATTTTATTTTTCTCTTTTTATGTTTCTCCTAACACATTTTAAAATTGTCCATGCTTGCTCCAGGGGGTCCCTTTTTTCTAGCAGCATTTTATGTTAGTAACGTTTTTTGAGAATTTAAACAAAATGTTTTGATGGCGGACAATCTCCCAAGTGTTACTTCTGTGACACATTTTGAACTGTAGGAGCGACTTTTTTGGTAATTAAACACTAGGTTTGGAAAAGTTTCTTCATTTCCCTGATGTAAAGGTTATAGCTTTGCCATTTCAAACTGAAGGAAAGGTAAATCTTATTGACGATGGCTGACACAGTCTCTTTTTGTAACAATGATTTGATCATGAAAGATAAATCCACGTTCATTATTGAGAATCATCCTGCCTCCAGAAGCAAATTTGAGAATAGTGAATTATATGTTGTGGAGTATCTGACTGATTTGTGTTTCCGAACCCCAAATAGTTAGGACTACACGGCCTGACCATAATCTGATTGTTTTATATTGTAGGGCCTAAAGAAAGCAGATCAACAAGGTATTCTTGATGAATTTAACAAGCACAACTCTGCAATCAGGCATCCTTCTGTGACGCCATCAGTAGTGATCCCGTCGGCACCCATCTCTGCTCCTGCTGCACCATCAACATCTACTACTGTTACATCTTCAGTCACATCTACTCCGGCAAGTAATGCATCTACTTCCGTAGTTATGACCTCCCGGGAAGATGTCCTTGCTCGGGCTGCAGCTCTTGGTAGAGGGGCAGCAACAACGGGTTTCAAGCGGTTCCTTGCATTAACAGAAGCTGCCAAGGATAGGAAGGACGGGCCCTTCCGTAAACTCTTCAACCCGTAGATTTCCTTTTCATTGCTTTGTCATTCTTTCTTTTCCTTTTCATTATGATGTATTTAATCTTTAAGAGATGGGCATAAGGCCTAACCATATTTTGCTTTGTATACTGTATGTTAATCAAGTGTCTCGTCAAGTTAGGGTTTTTTTTTCCTCATGCACTTGTAGTTGTCAGAATCATTCTTCTCTTTCTCCTAGATTTGCTAGATTTTCAAACTGCAATAAGGAGGCAAAGTAGTAATTTGTTCAAAAATACTATGCGCGTTTTGGATATAAGCAAGAGATGCAGCTTTTTTTGCACGAGATGCAGCATTTATTTTATATATATATATATGAGTTTGGATAGTGTTGGATTTTAACTCTCCTTGTTCCATATAAAAGATGAGTAGGGCAAATTATCAGAATAATCCACTCTTTTCTAATCCCTATTCCCCTACAATTCTCTATGATACACTTCTAGAGCTGTTCATGCATTAGCTTCATCTTAGATTTCATTTAATATGCAACTCATCTCATGACAAGGTGTTATGGTACTCCATGATGATCTTTGGAATGGTTCAGCGTTGTTTTCGATCTCTTTTCTTTTTTATGATATTGTAGCACTGCTGTCTGCCACATGAGTTTGTAACAAATGTGATGCGAGTAAGACTGTGCCCTATGTCGTAACAATTTGTTTGTTGTTGACTGCGTAAATCTAGCATAAAGAAACAAATGCACACAAACGGATCGCCAAGGAATATAATGAGCATTTTACCACAACGCACCCTTTATAATAGACATTTACAAAAATGTGTTTTCGGATTATTATTCTTAGCAAAAGGCAATTACATTCATTCTCAGTTTCTCATTGTCGATTTCTCGATGATGATAAAAATAAATAAATTATATAGAGTTATGTTTCTTGACTTATTGATTAGAAACATTTATGCCTGAATGAGACTTTTGTTTTTGGACTATTGTTATTAGTTACATACATAGCAGATCGAATGTTTCTTTCTTCCTCAATTGTACACAAGGTGTAACAAGCTTACAGTAATTTCTATAGTAAAAAATAAATAAACAATTTTTAGACATGGTGATACTTGAAATACTCAATTTTAGATACATTACAGCTAAATCTTAAATAGTTTTATGACTTTCAGTCTTCAAATTGATTAATATGTAAAAATTAAACATAGAATAGCACATAAAGTGCCGCAAGGTAATTCTCTTTTTGAGCATCTGAATGCTCAAAATGTTTTAACATCATAAGATAAATTAATATTCGTAAACTGTGAAAAATGATATAGACTGAAGATCATACAAGAAAAAATTTCAGCTCATTGGTAAAAAAGGGTGTGGCAAGTTTTGATAAATAAAAGAGAAATGTATAATATATATTGTAGACACGTACCGACCATGACCATCTCATCCGACCAAGCAGGAGCATCGAGCATTCATTTCATGGGTAAAACTTAAAAAGCGTCCTTTATTATTTTTTTTTATAATGCTCCATATTAAAAAAAAAAAAAAGAAGAAGAAGCATTTGTCTTATTTTTATTCATAAAATACATTTCAGTACTGTTGTATTAATTTTAGAATAGTTTGTGACTGAAATTGCTACGCCTTAAAAGTAATTTTAGTTAAAATGGAGCATAATTCTAAGATTTTATTTCTATATAAAGACTAAATTGAATTTCCTCCTCAGTAATTATTGCTCTATAAAGATCATCAAAGGAGAGGGAAAAAAAATGGAAACAAGAGAATAGAAAAAAAAAAATTCAAACTAATTTCTTATTATTAACATATAACCTAATATGACATATCAATATAGGAAATTTGGCTAGTATCTTTTTTTTTTTAAGTTTTAAATTTTTATTCAAAATTTACAGAAAATAGCTTGCAAAAACAATGCAAAAGTTAGGGTTTGAATTTTCTCCATAATTTCGACTTCAAATCAATTCTATCTCACCTCCATCGTGTGTTGTATTTTACATGGTCAGTGTAAATAAGCAAATCACATAGACTTTTCTTTCTGCATCAGTCTAAATCTTATTCCATCAGCACGTTTTCAAATCCCTTCGTGCCTATCCACCGTGACACAACTTATCATTGTCCTGTAGGAATGATGTATTGGTTAAGACGGTGTTTATAAAAATAATATGAATCGATTTTAAAAGATATTTAAATTTTTTTTTTCGATTCAAATAATTTTATATGTCTTAACTACCATATCAAGATTCAAAAGACATAACTTATCATTATAAAAATCAATAATATAAAACAGTTTCAAAAGCACCAAATCCCATCGCATCAATTATAAGGACCACTATAGTGGGTGTAATGTATGTAAATAGTGGGCATCATGTTCTAGTAATTCCACTGCAATTTCATCAATCATCCTCTCTCTCAGAAAGGAACCCAAGCTGGTGGCAGACCACCCTGTGCTGAGTAACTCCCCAAACACTCTTTGGCTGCGAAATTCTGCGCCATCCTTTGCTTTGGGTCACCTTCCAGCTTGCTGAGATGGCTCACTACTGACTTCATGAGCTCTCTGTCATCAGTGGACTGGTTCAGTCCAGCGCTGAAGTTAGGCAGGTCAGCTACAAGGGGAAAGCAGCTTGTTAGGGAGACGGCTCTTTCAGACGATGGCAGGTGTCGCGTTATGGTCGTGTTGGAGAAGCAGGGCACCTGCCCAAACCCTTTCAAGTCGAGTGGGGTTCGGTCAGTGGTGGTGTAGTCAAGGAGAGGTGGGAAGGGCATAGGGCCTGGATCATCTTGGCTCGTCTCCTTGTTTGCCTTGGTGGACATCTCCCTCCCCTTGTAGAACACTCTGCAGAGGACCCAATCTTCCTGATCGCATAAGAAACATACGTGTCATCATCAATATGATGAAAGGATAATAATTCCTTTCCTAGACACGAAGATCTTTACTCGATAATTTATACTCTAGCACTCACAAGGACAAGGGTCAGAGAGAGATTAAGATGTTACCTTGAAGGGCAAAATCTTTGGGGTTGCAGCAGCATAATCTTCCATGCGATATTCATGCATGACCCATTCTGTCTTCGTTCCCTTGGGAGCTCTTCCTTGATAGAAAACCAAAGTCTTCCTCATACCCACGAGCACACCCTTCCGGGACACTGATCTATCCTTCCCGGTGGCCTTCCAGTAGCCCGACACGGTCGCCCTGTTCTTTCTCTGCCCGGTTGCATATTTCCGATCTCGAAGGCTGAAGAAGTACCATTCGTTGCCCCCCACACATGCAGTGGCTGCATCGAAATTCAACATTTTCACAAGCACGGAAGAAGAAGAGAGAATAGCTTCAGACGATGCATAAAACATTCAGCACTTCAAGACTAAATTGAGCTAGAATTTGCGTAAAGCTCGGAATTGTAATCGACAAGGCATGCATGCCGTTCTCAGCGTCAGCAGTGGACCAAACTCCATGATGTACGATTGGTTGCAGCGCTGTCGGTCTCTGAGCGCTGCATCATCACAGGGAAGTCTCATCCATCGAGTCTCACAGTGGATAAGGAAAGATGTCAGCGTCAACCCAGTTAAGAGCTCACTTTACTTGGATATTAGCCAGCTGGATTAGCATTAAAGAACTTGAGGCTTTGATGGTGGATGAGTCAAAACAAACACGTGTGTGGTTCTAAGTGGATCCATGAACAAATATATCAGCCTAGATTAAGATGTGATGTTAGAATATCCATCAACATCTTCAGAAAGTTTTCTTGGAGTCGGAAATCAATTATTTTTAAACATGACAAAATTATAGATGAGGTACATGGAAATAGAGGATGTTTAGTGAAAACTCTGCAGATGAACATGGAAAAGGGAAAAGAGAAAAGAGAGAGAAAAAAAAGTGGTAAAGTTTTCTCCTCCTGATATCCTGCTTTTTTTTTTCCTGAAGTTTTGATTCAGATCATCTCGATAAGAGCAAAAGAAAACAATACAGAAAAAGGTGGTCGACTTCAATCGGAAAGTTTGGTTTAAAGAAAAATTTCCATTGGAAATTTAGAAAAGAGAAGCATCTACTGAGCTCTGAATCAGGATGAACTTCGAAAGAGAATTTGTAAAATTAGGGTATATTTTGCATCACAATTTCATCGAATAATCTGAATCAAAAGCCAACTGCAGATATTAAGTCGATGGATGATGTAGTAAATGGAAAAGTTTCCATGTGGTTTGAAGAAGCTACGGAAGGATACGACAGCAAATAAGAAAACTTCATCCTTTGAAAACCAGAACAGGCGTTCCAAAAGAACGTGCACAAGTTTGCAGCTGCAAGACTGCACGCTCGGGGAACGGAAGGAGAGAAGATAATTACTATACCACAACAATTCCATCAGACATAAACCATAAGAAATAGTAACGACAAGCCACTTCATGATCTTAAAAGAAGAAAGAAGCCTCACCAGGGAGATCCCATGGCTCACACTTATTGGGATCAACATCCACCATCATAGGACAGCCATAATTCCCAGCGAGCCTTACTGCAAGGTAGTCGCAGATGAGCTCGTCATCCCTTGGATGGAACCTGAACCCTGGAGGAAGCTCTGCCTCCACCATGCTCAAGGCACTCATGGTGGCTTTGAAGAGGGAAAAACACAGCTGAGAACGATACACACATAAAAAAAAAAATTAGGAGGATTAGGTGTTGCATTAATAGAGAAGCCAAGTCAACCTTCCACGAGAATAATAGATAGCATGGGATAGTCCAAAGCCACATCTTTATTCTTTCACTTTAGTTCACAGGTGGCATGGGCATTGACACAGAGTTACCTGACACACTCGGTACAGGCAATGGTGTGGACTTACCTGACATTGTCTTCCAACCTCAACCACAGCCCATCGACGTGGGAATGACAGTGAGAATCTATGAACCAGGAACCTTGTCAGTCTTTACCCGCAGGTTAATTGGTATCCTCTTACTAGGTATGTGGCATGGCTGCTTGTTGAGACATCAGCCTTGTTTATTAATTAGATGTGTTTCTTACCAACACGGAACTCGTTCAGTTATTGTTGCAGCCTATCCGAGAGAACACAGGTGACCTTTTTCTACTGGTGATGGGCAGTAACAAAGTGGTAGACTGCAGTGCTAAGAACTAACCTTTAAAAAAGCTACTTACTGTAACAGCATCCACAGATTAAGTCTGTTGTTTGCAGTTCATTCGCTGGAACTCGTTCACATTTACAATTAAAAGCCAATCTGTCAAATCTACATTTCAAGTATACGGACAAGGATCCGAAAGAGATGATAAATTATAAGAAAATTTAGGCTTTCTTCACTTGCATAAATTGACATCCAAACCACCAGTTGTTGCAGCTGTCATGCAAAATGGAGAGTTAGAAAGTATACTCAAAATAGTTGTTCATAGTGCTGTTATGCAGAAATACCTAATACTGACAAATGGATATTGCCCTTGCAAGCTCCTCACAATAAGAGGTAGAAAGTGAAATCAAATCAAAAACAGTTTGAATTTTGGAGAATGCTGATACTTACAGTTATGTCCATGGAGAACAGCATGGCACAGACCAAAAGCATGGGTTGCCAGACTGATAGATTCATTTCTGCATTTCCTCCACGTGGCCTGCACTGGACCACCATCATCTGTCTCCATCCTGGTTAACTAATCAAAATTGACGACAAATCGAAGCAGAAATCATGAGGAATATGACAATGATATGCCTCAGTAAAGGCATCTCCTGGAAGGGATGAGCAGCAGCGAAAACCAGTATCAATTTGGAAATACAGCATACATATGCAATGAGATGAGTATGAAGTTAGGTTTTCGCTAAAAAAAAAAATAAGAAGGCGAGTGCAAACTGTACAGAGAAGAAAGGTGTGGTGAATAGCTTGGTACTTATTTACGTTTCAAGGTTCTCTACAATAATTGCTTTTGGCCATTTCCCACCGTACTACTAACTCCAATCTTGTCCTATTTGTAGGGGATGCAGTGTGAGTACCACAAACGACACTGTTCTGTCAAAACCACCAAAAGTATCAGTAAAAGATGGTTGAAGATTTTAGCAAAAGCATAACTGGCTCTAGATCAGTCCATACAAAGTGTACTAGGCAATTAAATACGAAACGCCATCTGACACTGCATTCAATAATTTTAGGCCATGCCATGACACAATAGGAAGTCTAGGTAGCAGTTGAACTGCTCGTCACCATTGTTTGGTAAACTATCCACAAAGATGAATTAATCAGCTAGGTCACAATTTTTCTTTCTTTTTTTTTTTTTACCAATCAAAGATCCAGTTAATTGGTAGAAATAAAAATAAATAGAATGAACCAAAACTAGCTACTTGTTCCCAGATCAATCAGTTAAACTAGCTGATCTAGTTTTCAAAACACTGGTTACAACTGTTTAGAAGGTATGAATTTTCAGATCCCTTGACACGAGCAACTTCTCAACAAAACAGCCAAAATGCAGTATTTTTAGATGATCCCTTAATTCTATATTTTCTTAATTGATGTGGTTCGACTTTCAATTGTGTTCTTGTTTATTTTGAATGACACTTGAGAATACATTAACCTCCCAGTGCAGTCAAGACTATTAATTTTACCATGAATTTACACAGACAAAACCTATATGACATGGAAATTAGAGTAAAACAAATTAAGTGGGTGGCAGATGCAAATCTAGTTAAAACTTAACATCAATGCTTCCTTCTAGATGTAAGAGGGAATGCATAACTAAAACAATGTTATTAGATATTATTTACGTGCATTATTTTGACAATAGACCCAAAATACCAACCATATAGGCAATATTGGAATGAGTATTCTAGTTGAATGTGATTTAAATGTTGCCATCAACTTCCTGTAACAGAAAAGACTAATTAACTTTAGGACAGTTCTCTTCTGATCTTTAAATATAATTTTACACTTTCTTGAGAAGATATGAATTCAATACTGATGCAATAATTTAGAAGAACCATCAGCACCTTTTCTAGTTAAGAGAATTTTACTTCCTTCTGTTTATGCATATAGATGCATAACGAAACATAAGAAATTCATCACTGAGCAACTAGTCAGAAATAAAAATATTTACTTCAGAAAAAAATTTCAGTCAAACAAAGTGCATCTTTCTTATTGTGGTAAAACTGATATTTGACCAACACAAACAGAAAAGTAGACGTCCATGACTGCAAGTTGGACAGAATTAAGCCTTGATGCAAGGAGACCCTGGATTAAACAAAGGATGGTTATGAGATAGAAGATGTGAGATGAAAATTGCTCTTTCATGCCACAGTTGTTCAGATCCTTAAGAAAATAATAGAAGATGTTGCGAACAAAATGATTTGGTCACCCTTCCAATCTCCATGATGAACCAAATGTGTAGACAATTTGTAGTTTTGTTTTCCTTCCGTAACATACTAATATAAGAGAGAGTAATCCTGAGGCAAATTCATTGTGATCATTAACTCCACAAGATGGGTAAATAACAGTCAGTCTCGGCCAATCAGCAAGGTCAACTTGACCTATTATAGTTAGATTAATCGTTCAGATTTTTTGGGCTCCCTTTTAGACAATATCTATTGTTATCAAGATTCAAGGAATATGTTATGTTCCTCGTGAACTTGCTTTAAGTACGTAATAGAGCTTGACTGGTCCTGGACGATCAAACATATTTTAAAATGTTCAATTATGACTGAAAACAGCAAAGATTAACTAAAGTTCCAGTTTCTTTTAATCCAGACAGTGCTAGAGCTTCGTGTAGAAAGTATTAAAAAGTGGAAAAGTATTGTATTAATTTTTTTTTATTTTTTTTTTTTTGAAACACCTTGGTGCTAATCTCGGAATTTGGTAACATCAATCTGACACTTCTCATATTACATCTCCAGGAGTGAAATTGCTCCTTAGCTCAGCATAAGAACTATTGCCCCTTGGAAAACAAGATAATGATATTCTTCTCCAACAGCAGATATAAACACTCATAATCTTCTGAAAAATTAAATTGTGAAAGTGAAGTCCTGATGCGATTCATTTTAATCCACTTATCCAACTTGGTGTGAAGATGGCGTGATAACAACAACTCTAAAATTCGCCAAAGCTTAAACAATCACAGGAGGCATCCCGGACAACTCGAGAAATTAACTTCAGCTTGAACAATCTCGATCCCCAACCACCTCATAAACAGGCTAAACCCTAGCAAGCCATTCGACAAACGATGGGTTTCTGAAGCTACAATAGATGAAAAACTGGTGTTCCAAGACAAACCTTGCGAGTGTGCAATCATCAATCCTGATTGTTTTTTTTTTCGGGACGAGCCGCCAGTAGCAACAGAAGGGCTTCCTCCGATAACCGTCGCCCACCTCTGGCGTCGGACAAGCAACTGCCATACAAGCAACGTGATGGATCACGAATCTTCTTAAGCACACACAGATTCGGTGTCTATTTTCGGCATTTGCTTAAAAGGCCGACCAATTTTTTTTTTTAAAACAGTATCATATATCCTAATCTTCAATTCAATTAATCTTAATTAATCATAATTTTTCCAAATAAAATTTTTATTGACCATCAAAATAAATCCTCAATGATCTAGTCCAATTCCTACAGACGTATCATCTTTATAAAATTATTCCGAAATTATATTCGATTTTCGAATATAAACTATTTCAGTCAAGACTGTTCATACAAATTTTTTAAAATTGATAAATATATCCCAATAATCAAGTGATGTCTTTTTGTTTTACCGCTGGACCCTCCAAAAGATCCACCAGGAATTATCGATGGGGAATACTTTGTTTTGGCATTTAATATCGTCGGGGAAACAAAAAACAGATCATTTAATCTTTGAAAATACCAACTAATGGAGTAAATTGATTCATTCTTTTTTCAAATGTTGAACGGCACATTTTACCAAAAAACGAAGGAAAAATAAATCCAATCAATGCATTGCACTATTGAATTGAATTTCCTTTTTTCTTTAAAAAAAATAGTTTGGGGAAAATATTAGAGAAGTGTTGCTTCCAATGGAAGAAAAAAATGTCCATTTCTTTAAAAGCCTTTTTGTAGTTAGATCTTCCAGGTCTGTCAGTTTCACATAAATAATAAAACAAGTGCTATCGCTCATCATTTTCTTATTTTAAGTGATTAGCCTTCTTAAGACGCAACAGAGCCTCTCCGATTTCACATAGTATCAGAATCAGCTATGTGCCTTTTAGTCACCATGAATATGAAGAAACATGTGGAAACCTATAATAAAGATAATATGAAGGTAATAATCTACGGCCCCTAGGTGGCTTTAATATCGCACAATACATAAAGAAGGAATCAAGAATGGAAAAAAAAAAGAATAATAATAATAATAATAACACAGGCAATTTCGATCCAGAAACTTCTCTTCGTGCTTCTAATTTTCTCTAAATTCTACCAGAATCAGATACTCTAAAGGTAACAAAATATCATGCATAAAGCAACAACTAACTTTGAAATAGTAATTTTAACAAAGGCAGCCACCATTTTATGATACAATTATTGTTTATTATAAAAGATCTTGGTAGATTGAGATCTTAGGATCCATGGACATTTGGCCACGTTCTAAATAGGCCTGACATTTCTATGCATCCGTCCGTGTCTCACAAGTTAGCACCAACAATTAAAAGAAAATAAGACAGAAAAATGCACTCTCATCCGGCTTCTCCACAGACCACTATGAGGTTTTTTTCTCATGTCCTAAGTGGAGCCACATAGTCACTGTCCTTTAAGAAGACATTATTATTATCTTTCCTTGAAATGTAGTAATTGAAATGGGCAAAGTCAATCCATTACGAGCATGAGGCACTTCATCATGCAGTTTTTTTTTTTTTTTTTGTTAATCTTCACATTGTATTAAACCTAAAATTAACTCTAAGTCACACAGTTCAGTCTATATCCACTGTTAGCTAAAACTTGCAACCTTGCTAAATGTTCCTAAAGTTGCATTTTACAAAGTAATTGCCCATTCATCGTTTGAATCGCATTCATATGCTTCAAAAATGTACAAATACAGGCAGCGATAATATCAGAACTCATTACGGTAAACGTCAGCAATTAACTCCAGTTTTACCTTTGGCTTTGTTTAATTATCAATGGAGTAACGGCATCTTGGTTGCCAGATTTCCTTTAAAATCTCAGAACTCATAAGGATTGTCGAAAAACCATCCTCTCAGACAATTAATGCATGCCCGGTTGAATCTTCGAACTCAGTATGCTGTTCTTTTGGCTTTTCTTTCTTAGGCTCTTTTGGCCAACTTCTGCAGTGTACCAGCCAGATGATGAAGAAGCCACAACAATTTACTCCTCCATCTTCATGTGAAATGTCATACAAGCACAAACTAAAGAATGCAAGATAAATAAAAAATAAAAAAAGAGCGAGCGAGAGAGAGAGAGAGAGAGAAAGAGAGAGAGAGAGAGAGAGAAGAGAGAGAGCAATTTGAAATTCTGTCCAAAAATAAATGAAAGAGTGAGAAAAATGTAAACTATGTTTTAAAAAAAGAGTAATTTACCTGCGTATTTAAGGATGACAAAATTAAATTTTTAATTCTATTATTTTATCCTTTTCCCTCTGTTTTTTCAAGTAGGCAATGCAAAGTAAATTTTTACTCCCCCTTCCTGCCCTTCTTCCCCTCTCAACTAATGTTCCCTGTTTTTTTTTCACTCCCTTCCTCCACTGAAGAAGACACGGCATTCATCTTCTAATACATTGTTATATGTAACTAAAAATAAAATTACTCGATATCAGAGCAGTTGCAATGGAATCAATAATACACGTAAACTAATTTCACTCAACTTTCTAGTACGGTAAAGAAACAGAGTTTTGTCATATTTCCACTTGTTGAAGGTTCTGTTTGCCCTGAACTATATATGCTCTGCTATAACAAATTTCAAGAATCATAAATAAATATGTTTAACTAACATAAAGATTCCGTTAGCAAACTATCTATTTTGTTTGTTCTGGCACCGAAGCAGCTATGCTCTGTTTAAACTGATAAAAGGATCTTTTTATCACCTTATATTGTACTTTCTAATCATTTTTATGGTTACTTTATTTAAATATAACAGATTCTAAAATTTTTTTATAGATATTTAGTATTGATTTTACCAAAAAATGGAAAAAATAACTATCTAACATCAGTTCACTGCCAATAGTAGTTTAACGAGGTAGATGCCTTCCCAGAAAAGATACTAAAACCAATCAAATCAAACCAAATTAATGTATTCCCAATAAAAAGATTTGGATACAAGATGTGTTCATGGAGAAAAAGGATGAGTTCAATATATATACCATAACCAGATGAAGACAGATAATGAACTTGGAGACATTTTGAGGGAGACAAGTGATTTGTTTGTAGCATCATTCTACCAGGGAATCTCCTGACCATCCCATGCGAAGAATTTTCCATTATCACTGCTTCTAACATTGTCTATGATGCTCAACATTTTTTGCACAGAAAACTCCTTTGTGAAGAGTTTACCAGGCGGAACATTTCTTTGGAATGGGCGTGAAAGATCTGTGTCCACTGTTCCCGGATGCAACAGAATGCAAACAATTGGGTCCTTCTTCCGACCAAACTCCACAGATATCGTCTTTGTCACTGTAAATATTGACAAATGGCAACAATGTGGATTCAGAATAATCTAGATCAGAGTGGCATCGAGCAGAGGTACAAAGCACATAAAACTATTAGTAGTTGATCATCTAAGCCTTTAAACATCCTTAGTCTACAACTTGCCTGCAGAACTAAACTAACAGCGACATGAAATATCCCCTAACACCAAAATTCCTTAGTGAAATTCTTAGTTTTAACACATTACAATTATTATCCGTAGTGTGTCAGTCTAGAAAATTGTCTCTTAAGGTACTCAATAAACTGCAATCCAGGAGGATGTACTGAGAGCTAGCGAAGAACACAAAAATAGGCAAGTGAAATCACAGGATACTAACTGCTGCCAAATAGAGAATGGAATTGGATTGCACTGTGAAAAATTCCACTCACATTGGTTTAGTGCTGTTTTAGAAGCACGATAAGAATGCCATCCTCCCAAACCATTATCCCCTATTGAGCCCACTCTAGCACTTAAGCTTGCAATAATGGCGGGCTTCTTTTCAGTTCCAAAGCCACCACCAGCCTTCAACAGGGGCCACATGTGCTAACCAAAAACAGAGGTTAGTGAGAAATTTGTAAATTTGCATAATTTGAGAAATGCAATTTACAAAAAAGTTGCAGGGAGGAAGGAAAAATAATAACATAGCTATTTAAGAATAATGGTTCACCTTGATGACCAAAATAGGACCAATAGCATTAACTTCGTATGCAAGAAGAAGAGATGATTTCTGTACTTTGCTCAACGTTGCTTCTGTCAATCAAATTAGAAATGAGTTCATTTACCTGAAAATATGCAGTTTATTAATAATCCAACAGATCAAGGGCTAAAACTTACCATTATTGCAATTATTAAAAGAGTTTATTTCAAGTTGAACAATAAACCCATACAGATACAACAAAGTCCATAAGCACAAGCTCACACTGCCATCTACACTGAAAGAAATCTAGACAGCTGATAGTTACGAGCTTAACCTGGGTGGAGTACATCTGGTATTGAAAGAATCCCAGAAGCATTAATTAGTAAATTCAGTTTACCAAAACTCTCTTTCACAGTGGTTGCTGCTGCCTGCAATAGTCAATTTTATTGAAACAGATAGAAAGGGTGCATTCACAGTGCATGCAAAAGTTTGAGAGTGAAAATTAAATTGTACAAACCAAGGTTTCAGATACTTTGACCAACAAAATGTTTTAATCCCAGGAACGTGGATTCAGAATGAAGCCTTTAATAAATTATCAGAAAGCAAACATTTTGGCATTTTGCAGTTTCTTAAGATCATCGGATATTTTTTGTGATCGTAAAATACCTTAAAACTTAAAAAAAAATTACAAAACAACAGTTCGACCTACTATATTATATGGAGCTGAATGTTGAATAATGACTCGAGTACATGAGCAGAAGATGAAAATATTAAGATGGATGTGTGGACATACGAGGATGGATAAAATAAGAAATGAAAATATTAGAGTAAAAGTTAAAATTGTATCTACCGAGGAAAAACTTCGAGAGACATATTTAAGATGATACAAATATGTACTTAGATAACTGATAAATGCTCCAGTTAAGCGATGTAAAACTATTACAAATATGCAAATCAAATGAGAAAAAGAAAGACCAAAGAAGACTTGATTGACAACAATAAAACAAGATAAAATTTATTTAAATATAGACGATGATAACATTTATGTAAATATAGATGATGATAATTTATGTAAATGATCAAAAAGCAAACATTTTGGCATTTTACAATTTCTTAAGATCATCGGATATTCTTTGTGATCGTAAAGTACCTTAAAAATTAAGAAAATTTTTACAAAATAACTGTTAGACCTGCTATGTTATATGGAGCCGAATGTTGGACAATAACTCGAGCACATGAGTAGAAGATGAGAATTGCATAGTTGAAAATGTTAAGATGGACGTGTGGACATACGAGGATGGATAAAAGAAGAAAAAAGAACATTAGAGTGAAAGTTAGAATTACACCTATTGAGAAAAAATTTCGAGAGACATGTTTAAGATGATACGAATATGTACTTAGACAACTGATAGATGCTTCAGTTAAGCGATGTAAATCTATTACAAATATGCAAAACAAACGAGAAAGAGGAAGACCTCAAAAAATTTGATTAACAATAATAAAACAAGATAAAATTTATTTAAATATAGATGATGATAAATTTATATAAATATAGATGATGATATAGTAGAGGATAGAGCCCGATGACATAGGAGGATTCATATAGTCAATCATATCTAGTGGAATAAGGCTTAATTATTTTTGTTGTTGTTGCAATTTCTTGAGTAATAGCAGCAGAGCTACACAGACACCTAGCAACTCATTGGATTTTTCCTTGAACATCAAGCTAACTTAACAAATGTCAACCAGCAATGAAGACTCACCGGCCACTTCATATTTCCTTCAATTACCTTGCAATGTTCCAAGTAAATTGTTTTATAATCTAAAGAAGATGAGGGATTCATCTACTCCTGTTCATTCTGTAGTGAATCATGTAGAAATGGTAGGTCGACCACTGAAACTTTCACAGTCAAGTCATGGTAGGACAGAGAGCTTATCTTTTTGTGGTGAATAAGGTAGCCAACTAGCCGTGAAGTAAAATATGAAAGCAATTCAGACACTTCAACCTCACATGATGAGTGTTTTTTTTTTTTGCTTGACTTCTGATCAATATAGGCATATTCAATAATGTTTCAAGCGTTCTGACCAGTGATGTCAAATTGATGGTAAAGCTACACAAATGTCAATCCAAATTAATCCATAGATGATGAAAGAAAATCCGAATGCAAGGTAGTTTAGATTACTATATTAGAGAAAATAATATCTATATATTAATTATGGAGAAAAGTTTAGCACCTCTATGGTGTTTTCCTTGGTTACATCCAAAGGCAATATGCTTAGACGTTCTAAAAATTTATTTTTGAGATCAAGAAGGCCCGTTGCTTGGTTAGGGTTACGGCAAGTTGCAATGACATGCCCTTCGTCATTCTTCTCCAGAAGTTGCTTCACCTGAAATATGCATTCATAAAAATCTCCTCGATGTAAATATACTACTTGACCTCAGAACAAAATTTTCACTGGTGCAGTAGTTATTGTAACATGTTAATCAGAATCCTATTCAAAGAATAAAATATTTACTGAAAGCACCGCTTCCAAAAAGTTCAAGCTCTTTTAATTCTTGTCAACAAGGAAATCTAACATTATAGAATATTATAATCCGAGTATCGTTAGTGTAGACTTATAGTCACATGGGAAGCCAACAGCGATTTTGACAGCCACAAGCAATAATAAAAAAAAACCTAGATGGGCGTTGAAGCCAGAATTCAATGGAAAAAGAAAATTCTCGTGATTCAGAAGCATGCGTAAAATGGTGGATTTCCACGGTTTTAAAACCAAAGACGAAACTTTGAGTAAAAAGGAAAACAAGCATTATTCTCACGAATTCAAGGCCGATTCCACGCGAAGTGCCCTGCACCATGGAAACCCTGCCTTCCCATTTGTTTGCCGCGGTGCTGCAGAAGAAAGCCCTTTCTAATGATCTCTTCAAGCGCGTGGGAGAGAGCACCGTCAGCCTCATACCAAACGCCACTTTTGTTTGCTTCGGCACGGGTTATCCCAAATCGATCCCCTTTTCTTATCCTGTTCACGAAGCCAAAGAGAGCCAGAAGGAACCGACACAAATTAATCGAGAGAAGAAGATAAAAAAAAACGCACTTTTTGGATCAACGAGCACGCTCACCGTGTGACAAAATTTTCCCAAAAGAAAAAGAAAAAGAAAGGACGCGCAGTCTGTTTTTACCCTACTTTGTTTGGTAATATTCAATTCTGATCCTTTCTTTTTGCAAGAAGATGCTTCCATGTAACACAATTTATGAAAAACTTCCTTTTGGCCCTCAAAACTTACTGAAATTTTCATTTCCCCCATATAATTTCAAAGTAACATTTTACCTCAGAATTTTCTAGCATATTACCCGCTGTCTCTACTATCGTGCGGTCAAACATTCGATGGTGTGCGCCCAGCAACGAAGGAAAGCGAATGATATGATAAGGTTTAGAAAACTCTAGGATGAAATGTTATTTCTGAAACTTCAGGGGACAAAATTAATAATTTAATAGCCGTAAACTAAACCTATTCAATGCCGCACAAAGAGAAATGGATATGATACGGCAGTTTTCAGTATTAAAACCGAAACCAACCAACTCCAATCAATGCGGCAACAAAGAACCATATCAGATCTAATAAGATCGCACACAACAAAAGATACCGGTGAATCTTTTTTTTTTTCATTCAATTAGACAACAAAGAGGATATAATTCAAACTAACTTGTTCAGAGAATTAATAAGGCATATCAAGCGGCACACGAATATCATGAATTATGAGTATGAGCGTCTGTAAATTTGATTCCACCTGTTTGCCCTATAACATCATATACTCCTCCGTGTATTCTATCAGACGAGGCTAATCTATCAGATGCATAACAAGGTGATCCAGAAGAAACAAAAAAAGTCGCGTGTATTCTACAATAAAACAATCAAATTCTCTCCTTTCTTCCACACGAATTCAATCGGTCTGAGTAATAGACACCAAGACATAGTTAGAACAATGGCTGTAGTCTTACCACCCAGAAGCCCTAGCAAGACTATAGCACAGAAAACCAATACCTGTGAGTTCCTAGATTTTGTTTCGTGCACGTCCTCTTGAAATAATCTGATACCGTGATCAGAAAACTTATCAGAGGCGACGATGCTCACAGTGTTTTCTTCATTTTCAATGTCGGGATCTGCGTTGCCGTTGCTTGCCTCCTCTAATTCTGTAATGTTACCCAAGATTGCATTTTTACTGGAATCCTGGACGAGCGCTCCTTTTTCCTTGTGACACTTTCGCCGGTGAAATTTCTTCGAAAGAAATTTTCTCAGAAACTTCTTCAATTTCGAGTTGGCCTTCGGACCGGGATCAGGTTCGAGGTGAACCTTCTCACCGTCTGCCCTTTTCAACGCGACCCCTTTCCCCTGGATCAAATCGACAGAGCTCCTCTCTGATCTTGTAGTTTCCGATGAGCTATCGGTGGTGATTTCCCTGATCGGCGAAATCACTCCCCTTCCTTCCAATTCCCAATCTTTGACGGACGAATTGAGCGTACTCTTCCCTTCCGAGCGCGGATTCGAGAACCAAAGCAGAAGAAACCCATTCCAATCGAATAGCCGTAGAACAAAGGCGGACAGCATGATTGCAGCTACAAGTTTCCTCCTTTCGATCGCCAGAGCCATCAAAATCACCATCACAACCAAAAGAAACTCGATCCTTCTACTCACCGTCACGGAAAAATCGAGGGGCGACGGAGAGCTCGAATCTGCCTCCAGAACGGGGGGATTGGGACCAGGTCGAGGACTAACATTGGACGGAGGAGATGGGATGCAAGACGTTGCGAAGGTGGAGGAAGAGGAGGCGAAGGTAGCGGAAGCGCAGGAGTCGAACCCGGGTGGCGGCGGCGGCGGCGACGGCTTCTTCCTCCGCGAGGGCTTCTTCAAGCGGTCGCGGTTTTTGACGACGAGGTCGGCGAGCGAGGTGGGAAAGCCAGTCTGGACGACGAGCGATCCACCCTGCTCGGGAGGTCGGAGACCGGCGAGCAGCCGGGAAACTCCTCCGCCCCTGCCGCCGGCCCGGAACTTCTTCCACGGGTTCGGCATCCGGGCAAAGCGTCGATCATGGATTGGGAGGAACAAAAAGTCCGCCACGGAAGACCATGCCTCGTCGGTTTCACATTTTCACAATCAAACCCTCGCAGATAAAGCAAATCAAACCGGAGACAAAAACGAAGGATTCGGTGCAAGGCAGTGTTTAATATATAGCGTGAAGCGTACGGTATCGAGAAAGGAGGGAAACCGTGTTCAGGCCAATGTCGGATGCCGCGGGAATCCAAAGTGGATCTCTTCGAGCGATCCGAGGGACGCTATTCATCCATCCAATTATGGACGGTTGAGATCGAACACACATGTTGACTCCGACAGACGACCGTCAGAAGTCCGATGATCCGAATCCGATCTGCTAATGGAAAAAAAAAAACGGATCCTAGAATCAGGATCTAGGCTTAGAATTCGGAGGCACAGCGAATCCGATAAGACACCTTAATGGCCGGCCTCAGTGGCTTGTCACTATCAACTCGGCTCGGTTGGTGCAATGCCTTTGTCCTTGGGCAATCGGCGTGCATGGAATTGCTCTTCTGCTTTAATTCGACTGTTATCGTAATAATTAATGGACAAGTCATGCACTTGCCGTTTGTTCTGTCTTAACTTTGGACCGATATTTCTTTTTTTATTTGTAAAAATTGTGGGCCCTACGTGGAAGCGGTGCTGTTGACTGAAGATGGGTTCAATTATTGAAGGAAAACGCATCGAATGTGTTGACCCAGTTGTTTATAATGTGATAGTCGTGCTTGGATTAGTTAGTCTAATTGACTCGTGGAGTCTTCTACGCCATGAGAAGTTCTCCTCGGAGATGGATGTGAAATTGCCAGCGGAGAGTGGCCGAAGCAGAGAGGAATGAAGCGGTCGACGATGCGATAACACTTGGGTCATTTCAAATCTTACAATTATTTATGAAAAATAAATTATAAAGAATATTCAAATCAATAATTAATATGGTAAAATAATAAATATTTTGAAAATTTTTATAATTTTCAAAATTTAATCATTTGCTCTTTAAAATAATTTTATCATCCTTGATTCTCATGGAAACAAAAGAGATACGAGAATACTTTTGCATCTGCAAAAGATTAAAATCGTCAATTTAACGATCTTCAACGATTCGTTCCACCATCATTGTGAAAATGAAAAAGATAAATTACGAAGAATTCTATAAATTTTAACGTGATAATAAAATATATAAAAATTATTTAAATCTAAAAAAAATTAGATATTCTTCAAAATTAACCCATATCATTTTTATAAACGTCGTTATATTTTAATCGCCGCGCCATCCATTAAAAACAACGCGAGAACACTCGAAACATGCCAGAAGTGCGAGGGATGGAGATCACGTGGTGCGCTTTCTTTTAAACGTGGATGCAGTTAAAGGTATTATATTGCACTGCCCACTCATGGCTGTTTATAATTTTAGTACCTATTTTTTAATTCCAGTACGAATAAATTTTCTTTATTGCTTCTTTAATTATCATTTATATCTATTATTTTTTATGTTTTATCCCTCTTAGCAATATATATATATATATATATATATATATATATATATATATATATAACTCGTCTCGCTAGAATCATGTTGTCGTTTTTGAAATCATTTTGGTAAAATATATTTGAATTCAACCGCTAATTTTCATTTTAATCTATTAGATATATATTAACTTATAGTGATGTACAACCTTTAATCTATATTAACTTTATTTAAATATAATTTTTCATGGCAGTTATTATTTAATGTAGGCATTGGTACTCTATGCTTAAATCACTAGTATTTTTTCCCTTTATCAATATTTTTGTCTCGTTATAAAAATAAATGAAATCAAAAGTAATATTTTCACGTCCAATCGAATACTACGGAAGATCAAGAGAACAACCATCTTCAAAAAAAACTTCGACAATTTATCAAAGAACGCACCTCAAATTTAGAATTGTTCAAACAGAGTCTCATAATTTCATAATTATCAAATGACACATCTAATTCCTTTTTTATCCCTTCTGTCAAACATGGATTTAATGTTTGTATATTGCATGCATCCGAGTCACAACTGAAAATTTCGAATTATTCAAACGTAGTGCTGGGAATTTAAATCACATGATCACTGTATTTTTGGAAATATATTTTTCAACTCCATCTTTTTTCGGTCTGATTTCTAATTTATATCGGTCTGATTTCTGAAATATGGGCGTAGATATATAATAAAACCTTGAATATCAAAAATTTTGGACGGATACACAGAAAGGCACTTCCCAAATCCAATGAACTTGGATTGGATCGTAGAAGAGGTGAATAGGGTCATCAATGGATTTTGACCGAAACCCATTGATGGACCTAGAAGAGTTCAAATTCCGAATTCTTGACATGGATTGAAAGATCTTACAGCGTGAATTGTTGATCTGTCGAGAAAACTTGATTCTGATCCTCCTACCTTTCAGTTTTGGATGCATGACATGTATAAATTCAAATTGGAAGAGAAAAAGGGTGGTGTTGAGAATTATATTATCCGGAATATAATGGTGCTGGGATTTAAATTATCAGCATCACGTACAATATCAGACTGGTAATATAATTCTCAGCACCATCTTTTTTTCGGGCAGCTTGATATTATACGTGGTGCTGGAAATTTAAATCCCAACACCACTATGTTCCTGGTAATATAATTCCCAACACCCACTTTTGCCTCTACTAAGTTGAAATTGTACATGGTGATGGAAATTTAAATCTCATTACCACTGTGTTCCTGGGAATATAATTTCGAGCATCACCTTTTTTTTTGGCCAGCTTGATATCATATGGTGCTGGGATTTTAAATCTCAGGACTACTATATTCTTAGAAATATAATTCTCAGCACCATCTTTTTTCTCGCCCAATTTGAAAATTGACGTGTTGCTGGAAATTTAAATCTCAGGAACAAAACTCCATGACCACTGTGTTCTTGGGAATATAATTCATAGCATCATCTTTTTTCTCACCCAGCTTGAATTTATATATGACACACGGTCAAAACTGGGAGATAAGATGATCAGAACTAAGTTTCCTCGTTACATCAATAATTCATATTGTAAAATCTTTCAGTCAATGTCAAAATTTTAAAATTTGGACTTCTTTAGATCTACCAATGGGTTTCGGTCAAAATCCATTGATGACCCTATTCACCTCTTCTTCGATCTAATCCAAGTCCATTGAATTTATGAAGTGTCTCTCCGTGTATCCGTGTCCAAAATTTTTGATATTTAAGGTTTTATTAGGTATCTACAATCATATTTCAGAAATCAAACCGATATAAATCAGAAATCAGGCAAAAAAAAATGGTGCTGAGAATTATATTCCCAGGAGCACATCTTGGGATTTAAATTCTCAGCACTGTATTTTGGATGATTCGGAATTTTTAATTATGGCTCGGATGCATACAATATCAGAGCATTAAATTCACGTTTGACGGGAGGGATAAAAAGAGAATGAGGTGCACCCTTTGATAAATATGAAATCATGGACTGTATTTGGACAATTCTAAACTTGAGATGTATCCTTTGATAAATTACCGAAAAAACTTTATAGTCCCAGAATCAACCCTTAATACTTTTGTCTTATTGAACCAACACCCGAATGGAAATTCAATCGAATATCATTTTGATATTATGAGATAATCAAGTTTTGTTTTGATAGGAGAATTTGTAGAAAAAGAAATATGAAATTAAACATACGAGTGTTACGATAAATAGACAACTCACGCCCGTGAAACGTGACCTAAGTAACCAAGGGTTGATTAATAGAATTTAGAGAGCTGTGTTGGTTGGCATTTCACTATTAGTTACGAAGTTTCTATGAGAAATGTGAGAAAGATAAAAATTACATTCTCTCCAATTTCAAGTGGTAAAAAAATAGGTAGACTGTGTCCGTAGATCATAATTTTTAAAGTAAATAAAAGATTCTTTTTCTCTCGATATATCTGTATTTAATTTTTTCCTCTTTATAATAAGAGAATAAAGATCCCAGTCCGCACAGTTATTATTATTTTTAAATTCTTTCTCCCGTAGCGCATAGATGTTTGTCTTAAATTTTTGGTTGGGTTTGATTATATAATTTAAAAATATCGAGTGATTTTCCAATTGAAACTTATATTCACTAAGTCAATAAATTGGATGTAATAAGGCATATAATTAGGAATCATATTATTTTAAAAGAGTAAGATTTTTTTTTTTATTTTAAAATTACGTATGATAAATCAGATACCAAAAATTATAAATGAAAACTCGAACCAAGCTTTTTTTTTTCCAAATATTCTTCCCCTACGTCAATATAAAAGTTCTAAGTCAAGCTTTTCTTTTTCACGCTTTATATAATTCCATAAAAAGAAAATTTTTGCTGAGCACTTATTTCCCAAAGATAATTCCATAAATAGAAAATTTGAGGGAGTATGAATTTTTTATTTTCATTCTCTTTTTTAAAAAATAAAAAATAAAAAATGAGTTTTTTTTTATTTTTTAATTTAAAAAAAATACTTTTTTTTTTTGGAAAACAAAGATGAAATAAAAAACGATTATTTTTCGTTTTATAATTTTTCAGAAAATACTTCTTTATTTTTTGAAAAATAGAGATGAAAAAGACAAATCAAACATATTTTCTTATTTTTATAAAAAATAAAAATAAAAAATAGAAAAAAAAAAAAACACTTACCAAATGCTCCCTTACATGTCCGATTTTTTTTTATAGTTTTTTTTTTTTTCATCCTTACATTTAAAGTGGCGCTTTTGGAAAATTTGAATTTGCTACGTACCGTTCCGTCACAGCCAAACCCATAGCGGATCCAAAATAACAGCGTCGGTACAACACGGAGAAATAAAAAAAAAAACAGGATTCGAATCTCTGTACCTTCACTACGATTGGCTATAACATGCGGGGGCCAAGTACTACTTCAGATTTCCTCCCCGCCCGACCACACCTTCCTTTCTTCTTCGTCCCCATTAAAACCCACCAATCCACCTTCCTCGTTAGGCTACTTGTAATGGCTGGGAAGCCTGGGTCCCTGCCTAGGACTCGACGGGTAAAGTCTTGCAGCGGACCCCCACCCTTGCTTCTCTCGCTGTCTTGTACCGAGCGCCGTTGAATTGGCGACGCCGTCCAAGCTCACTAGCTTCCATTAAAAAGGACATTTTGAAATCAAACGTTCCCAGACAACTCCCGAGTCGCTAGGGTTTCTGCTTTTCTTCGCCAGCGTTCGTCGATCCGAAGTCGATAGACTGTTCGGAGCTTGATACTACGGCGATGACGCAAGGCAGGAGCGGAGGCGGAGGGTCGGAGTTTCACCTTCCGGACGAGATCCTGGCGGTGATCCCTACGGATCCTTACGAGCAGCTTGACCTCGCGCGGAAGATAACCTCCATGGCGATTGCATCGCGGGTCTCCAAGCTGGATCTAGAGGCCGTGCGTCTGAGGCAGAGTGTCGTGGAGAAGGACCAGACCATCGCTGACCTCCAGGAAAGGCTCTCCCAGCTCGAACGCATGTTTCAGGAGACGGATGCTCGTCTCAAGGTCGCCCTGGAAGAGAACGTGAGTTACTAATCCTGTCGTGTTCCCGGTTGAGCCGTACTTGTTTTTTTTTTTTATAGTTTTACCCACTTGAGAGTGAAATCCAATGTTTTCTCTCCCTTTTGGGATGAAGATTAAACTGGCTAACGAGCGGGACTCATTGGCGCAGACATCAAAAAAGTTGGCTCGAGATTTAGCAAAGGTTTGATTATCTTTTCTCCCTTCTTATGTTGTTTTTCTTGGAGTCATATGTAAAAAGGAAAATTGTTCCTTATGCTGCAAAAGATTCGCCGCAATATACTTATGTTTGTTAGCATGGAGACGTCCGAGTGATTCCAAGTTACCTGTGCGAGGCTTAGCAATGAGAATTAAGGCTATGTTGATTCTATTGAAACCCATCAGTTAACTTTTCAGTTTTGCATTTTCTAATTCAAATTGATCAGGTTTGTAAAGCAACATGTTCAACTCGAATGGGGTAAACTGGTTTGACATGTTAAGTGTTACTTGGAAGAACATGATTGGGAACAAAGGTCAATTTTTTATCGTGAGCTTCCCTATGCCTCCATTACTTTTTGTACAAAGCTTTTGAAGGTTTGGGATTTTGAGCTGGGGCACACATTGTATTGTTCCAGAAAGAGATTTGTAACTTTCAAATGTTGGATTTTTTTTGGGGCAAAAGATGATGCGCTCACCCTTGGCGCCCCACAGCTAGACGAAGAAGGTAAATCATGAGGGATATTTTTGTCAAATCAGGAACTAGCACGGCGGGAGGATAGACACTCCGAAAAGCTTTGCAAACCTTGGGGATTGATCCTTGCTCCTAAATGTTGGATTTTCCTTGAAACTTGATGAGAGATGCTGATTTTGTTGCATGCTTATAGCATTCTCTCCTGTGATTTTTAGACAAATGACCTTCATTTCTGATGTAAATTTGCATTATTTTTTACTTAAAATACACTTTTTAGTAGCTTAGCTACGCCCTACATGTCTTTCTAATTATTTATACTTTTTGAGCAGTTGGAGACATTCAAGAAGCAACTCATGCAGTCACTAAATGATGATAACTTACCTGTAAGTGAGCACACTGCTAATGTTTGCATAATATGACGTTTTTGAGTTCTCTATTCTAAATCCAGGATGTGGACATTAACACAAACTTGGAGCTATAATGGTATTCAGAAAGCCTTCATCTTTCAAATAATTTACTTGTTATTTATTCTATTGTAGAAACAAGAAGATACCGTGGACAAAAAGAATGATGATTCTTCGATTGTCCATGCATCTTCGTACAAAGGTATGAACTTTTGCTTGATGTTAGTTTCCTTAGCTTTTAGTTTGAACTAGGCTTGTCCTCTTCTTATTTCAAAATCTTCACTCCTATGCTGTTAAAGGTGATGTTTCTATCAGCCACTCTGTGTCATATCCTGTCTGCGAACCATTGGATATTGGAAGGATGAAAATAAATTGTAAAAAGTGATATTTGGCTGATTTTCTACTTAAAAATTCAGTCGTTGATAATTCTTCCCCTAATTTTTGGAACAGCAACTCAGCCATTTGGACAGAAAACCTCCAAGACCCCACCTATTCCTCCTCGGTTGACTCCCCCAACAGCTACACCAAAAGTAAAATCCAATCGTGGTTCTCCTAAAATGTCTTCAGTTGCTACTTTGCCAAAATATGCTTCTGGTACTGCTTCCCCAACAAATACTCACTTTGAAAGTCTAACTGCCATGTCACCATGGTATCCATCAAGCAAGCAGTCATCAGCTGTTAGCTCTCCAACTCGTGGGCGCTCTATTCCAGGTCTGTACTTGTTGATTTTTTATTGTGTAATCTATGTATAATACTCCCTGATGTTGAGTAGCTGCAAACAGAGATATGAAAGTTCTCAGTTATCAAGATTTATAAACTTTTTCCTAAAAGTTTTTTGGTACTTTGGAGGATATTTGATGCTTCATATACATGTGAACCTTAGTTTTTGGAAGAATAATTTTCCATCCATCAAAAAATATATCTTTTCTTGCAACTTTGAAGCTTAATGACAGATTGCTAAACATATTTTAGGCCGATCTCGAGTTGATGGAAAAGAATTCTTCCGGCAAGCTAGGTATCTGGATGTCCTGGCTCTAATCTACACAACAATATAATGCAGTTCTTTTTTACGTGTCATTTAATATTCTCATTTCAGGAGCCGCCTCTCATACGAACAATTTGGGGCATTTTTAGCTAACATCAAAGAGCTTAATGCTCATAGACAATCACGTGAGGTTAGCTACAACACAAATTGCTATTAATATGATAACTTCATCCATCTACAGGTTTAGGACTTCCTTTTCTGTCTATTTTTATGCAGGAAACTCTCAGAAAGGCTGAAGAGATATTTGGAACCAAAGATAGGGATCTTTACTTATCTTTTCAAGGTCTTCTCAACAGAAACCAGGCCTAGAAATTTAACATGTTGTCCTCTCTCAGGTACTTTTCTCTTTCTCTAATATTTACTACACTGATTATTCCTTGTGCAATGACGGTCGCACAACAACTACTGTCACAAATGGCAATGATTATTCCTTGTTCAATGGTGATGATTGGTTTTCACTCTAATTGCTTGAACTGTCTTGATATTCTCATTCACTTCCCCATTTTAATAGCTCTATCCTGTGCAGATGTATTTAAAGGTACCACACATCCGCTCCACCAAAAACCTTAAACTAAAATCTTATTGGTGAAACCCTAATGAGCTGATGAACTAGAACTAGGACATGCTAATCAGCTTGGTTACTCTCCCTGTTGATGCTGCCCATGATGGGTGACCTTTCTAATTTTGATCATCATGCTTATTTGTAGAACCCTTTTTGTACTTTTGCTCATTGAACTCCACCTTTTACTTTAGCAGGATATTATTACTTGCAATCTTATTCTAATCTGATCTAATCTATTCAATCCTCCACAGACCGGCAACTTGGCAAAGCAATCTCAAGTGCATCAATTTCACTAGATCATTCTGAATTTCCTAACCTCGGGATTTGCTAGCCTTTGGAGTAGATTTGCTCGCAGTTTAACTTTCAAAACATCTTGATCACATTCACTATTAGAATATAAGGAGATAGAATTTATAAGAATCAAATAATAGGCAAGGCACTTTTAGGAAATTTTTGATGTGATGTAGCACAGTTTCTTGAAACATTGCCTTCAGAATACAATGTCTACTTGCAAAATCGGCAAGCCTCTAGTCCTCAGTAACTCTTTAAACTCTCGGAACCAACCTCTGAGCACCACAGAAGAAGAATCTTTTATATTGTTTTTAATCAATTTTATATTGTAATTTTGCAGGGTTCTCGCTTCTTTCTTACAGAGTCTTTTGGCTCAAGTTGATAAGGTCTGTTGCCTTTGTGATAATACCCCATCCAAAGGGACAATAACCCTGTGCAGGAATCACCTTTTCTTTCTTGATTATATTAGAAAATATATACCACATTCGCCCTTCCTATATGATAGCTCGTGCATTCTAGAATAGATCAATGTAGACTTTACAAAGGGTTGACACTTCAACATGTTTTATGGGGTCCATTTGAATCACACAAACACATCACAATCACGTTGCAATTTGGATCGTCCTTTAGCCTCCAAAAATATACCAAGAAGAAATTATTAGTCCAAATGAGCCATATTACTAACTAGCATCATGCTAATATACTCCATCACAGATATGCAAATTTAAGGAGAAATGAGTTTATTGTTCTAAATCTTTCGACATCCTATTGACAGAGAAGGGAGCGGACAGCCCAGAGAATGCATGACATTATATGCTTCCTTTTTTTATCTATCATGCTTATAAGTTTATTGAAGGAAATAACGTAAAAAACTTTATGATCCTTTTGCATTTCCATGTCATGTGGATTTTTTAAAGTTGGTTACGGCTCAGAGAGTACATCACATTTTTTTTATTTTAGTGCCCTACTGACATTGATTCTGCTATTGAAGGTTGCAATTGTCATCAATAATATTGGATCACCCACGTCGCAGAAGCTGTAAATTTTTTATGTTCTACCTAGAAACTGGATACCTTATCTGCTCCTACAAACCAAGAAAAGATTTTACTGGGTGCGAAAATTAGTTATGTCGGATGGTTTTCGAGATCTTTGGAGGATTATTTGGAATTCGCCTGATTATCAGGTATCTAGCGAGAATACTTCGTACAATTTTGGAAATTGCAATAGTTAGTGTAACGACTGTGATGTAAGGTTCTATCTTTTGCCTGATGTGATTTGCTTAGAGCAAACCATTCGTTTGTTGCGATCGAAATTTCCCTTGGAGTGATGCTTCTGTTAACATCAGATTTCTTGTTTGATGGTGACCTTTTGCACGGCTTATTCACTCGTGGATGTCATCTTAAAATGAAACAAGATTTAAATTATTGTTGATGATCGTTCTGATCACCAAAAATAGATAAAAGATGGGATTGATGTAATGATTGGCTTTAATCTTAAAAAGACTTTAGCTTAGGAGAGATTACTACTATATCGGTCTTCGTAGAAATTTACCTTAGGAAAGAAACTAGAAGTGGAATAAGTCCAACAGAGGGAGAAGGAAAAAAATTGGCATGCTTTATAAAATTTATGTATTTATATTGAATCGAGATGAGAAATAGTATTTATGAATGCGTTAATTTAAATTCTCTAGATTTGAGTGGAAATAAATGGAAGAAAATAAATGAAACTAAGCTCTCTTGTTTTCTAATTTCTTTCGGCATGACAAGGGAAAAAAAATAAACATATGATAAGCTTGTTTGACGGTAGGCATCACGCATTTTCATACAGTAATTTAACAACTATAAACTGTGATCCCAAACACAACCACAATTTTTAAGCAAAAATCCTAATCATTAAAACATTAAATAAAATTAAGAAGAATTAATTTTTAAGCAAAAATCCTAATCCTATGAGTCCATCCTTATTTCATTGGATGGTTTAATGAAGACCTAATTTTAAAATAAAATTAAATTACAATGACATCAAAAATAACATATGTATATGAAGAACTCATTGGTATTGTGGCCACACTTCCATTGTCGTCTAGTCCGGTTAGGATATCTGGCTTTCACCCAGGCGACCCGGGTTCAAATCCCGGCAATGGAATATTATAGCTTTTTATGTCCATCCCTTGAAAAGGGAGAAAAACAAATTAAAAAAAAAAAAGGTTGGCTTCTGTAATTTATTTACTTATTTTTCAAAACGTCTAGAGGTTTAAAATTATGAAAATAAAACCCCTATTTCTTTTTTACTCTCTTCAGTTCATCTTTAGCCATTTGAATCTTTTGCATTTTCTTCTCCTAGCTATACAGTAATAAGATAATAAAAAGAATATCCAAGAGTTCAAAATCTGAATATGAAATTTGTTATAGTATAAATTTCATGTGAACTAGTAAGTATAAAAATAGAAAAAACTTGGGTCAGATTCTACTAAACCTAATTTGGAATATATATACAGAGAGAGTGTATGTGTTTTGCCCATTGACCACCATAATTTATCCAATGAAATAATGCCATAATTCACATCACTTTCTTTGACAAAGCAAAAATAATGCAAATAGTTAATTACCTCATAGTAAATCATCAAAACTGAGTAAATATAAATAGAAGATAATAATTAAAACAATGTGACATGAATAGATAAAACCTCGAGTTAATAAAAATCAAAAGGAACTAGATTTGAGTTTCGTCTTGCTCAAATCTTTTCATTTGAGCAAGAGGAAACTTTTATATATACCCAGTTGCGGAGCAGATGTGAAATTTAAAAAATGATTTTCAACAATTACAGATCTTGAAGAACGAAGGCAATATAAAAAGACTAGAAAAAGAACTATTTCAAAGTGTATCGGCTAGCCTGATGTAAAATCTAATAGACTCTTCAAATTCTTTTAAGCATTAATTTCAAAATATTTTGGCATTTAAGGAAGCATCAATTTGAATGTACAACTGTTTTCCTACAACTAGCAACCATTTAGTATCTGAGGAAATAAATATCAGAATGAAATGTAATAGATACATGTATATATACCTGTGGATTTTCATGAAGTACTTCAAGCCTGCACTACATCAACTTACCAGCAATGCAGCATCAACTACAGGTAAATTGTCAATACTTTAGTCATCAAAATAAAAGTTGCTGTCCTGTGATCAAAAAATTATGGATTCAAAATTTTGGAAACAGTTTCTTATAAATAAGATTGCGCACAATGAATCCTTCTCCGAAACTCCATATGGTGAGAGTTTAGTGCATCGGATTCCTTTTTTTATTTTTTTATCATCAGAAAACAGAATTCCACAAGTGAAAATATTCGAGTTCTTCTATGTCACAAAAGTAGACCACAGAACGGACTTCAAATAACAATGAGCTACTCTTATTCCATTAGAAATTATCAGTTTTGAGACAAGGGTCTTATAGTTTTAAACGCTCAAAGAATCCTTAAAACAATTAAAAACTGCTTATTTAAGACATTTGACAGAACTTAGATGAAACGAAAAGAGAAGCAGCAGCAGAAGAAGAAGATATAGACTGTATCAAATATAATGAGATGTGGAATTTCTCCAGCAAGAACAGCTTTCCCTACAACTAGTTTCGTCCCCACTGAATACTCTTTAGATTAATCCCCTCCTTGACCATCTCATACAAAGGGCTCCTCTCCCTCAAATCCTCGACATGCCTCACTGTCAGTTCTATTGCTTTGTCAATCTCGACTTCCGTTGTGAACCTGCCGATACCAAATCTGATAGATGTGTGTGCCGTGCCCGCGTCCACACCAAGGGCCCTCAGTACATAGGAGGGTTCGAGGCTGGAACTGGTGCAAGCACTCCCACTGGACACTGCGGCCTCCTTCAGCCCCATCAACAAGGCCTCCCCTTCTACGTATGGAAATGAGAGATTCAAATTCCCAGGATGTCGATGCTCCAAGCTCCCATTGACCACGACGTCATCCAGCCTCCCTCTAATTCCATTCAAAAGTCTTTCTTGCAGTGAGGATATCTTCTTTCTGTCATACTCCATCTCCTTCATTGCGATTTCGCACGCAGCGCCCATTCCGACAACAAGAGGAGTCGGGATCGTGCCACTGCGTATGCCTCTTTCCTGTCCGCCCCCACTCATCTGGGGCTCAATCCGCACCCTGGGGCGGCGGCGGACATAGAGGGCTCCAACTCCTTTGGGACCGTAGATCTTGTGCCCGCTGACGGACATGAGCCCGATCCCCATCCTCTCCACGTCAATGGGGATCTTTCCGAGGGCCTGCGCAGCATCGGTGTGGAAGACGACGCCTTTCTCACGGCAGATGCGACCAATCTCCTCGAGAGGCTGCACGACGCCGATCTCGTTATTGACAGCCATGATGGAGACGAGACCGGTGTCAGGGCGAAGAGAATCCGCAAGGAGGTCAAGGTCAACGAGGCCATCAGGGCGGACAGGCAGATAGGTGACCTCGAAACCATCCGTCTGGAGGCAACGGCACGAGTCGAGGACGCACTTGTGCTCCGTTTGCGTGGTGACTACATGGCGCTTGGGGGCGCGGTGGAAACGCATGAAGCCCTTGACGGAGATGTTGTCGGACTCGGTGGCGCCGGATGTGAAAAATATCTCCTTGGGATCAGCGCCGACAAGCGCGGGATGTCTCAACACAGGACTCGGATTCCCAGCCGTAGAAATGGGTGCGAGAGTGAGGATTGCCGAAGCGGACTAGGTAAAAGGGAAGCATAGCATAGAGGACGCGGGGATCAACGGGGGTGGTGGCCTGCATGTCGAGGTAGAGGGGGCGACCAGATATCTTGGTGCCCTTCATCGATATCATCCCGGCCTCGTCCTCCTCTTTCAGCGAAGACCACAAAGGTGTCTCCGCAGTTGCAACGGCCGCTGCAGTGGAGAGCCTGCAAGTGGTGACGTTGGATAGAGAACGGCGGAGGAAGCGAGAGGCGGCGGCCATGATTGCGTTGAGTGGTGTCTCTCGATTCCAATTTGCGCGGAGACACTAATATAAAACAACTCGCGTACGATGATTGACGTTGGCGCCACGAGAGACGCAAGGCATTCACCCAAAACTGCACCTACATAGTCATTGATGACTTCAACCTTGCAGCTCGGGAAAGGAGAAGTCTTATCCAATAGTTACTCGGGTAGGACAGTGAGAGTTTTCAGAACAAATTATTAGCGCGACCGTATTAAATTTTGAAAGGAGATCCATTTTTGAAGGTGAAATTATCGATAACTCTATATTTTTATAATAATTATTTAACATCTGATTTATCTCTTTACATATAGAGACAACGGTGAGAGATCGTTAATATGATGATTTTATTTTATTTTTTTTTCGGGATAGGATAGTGAGGCCGAGGAGCTCTATTTTGGTTTAGCATGACAACCAGGCTTGAGCTCTTAATGGTGGGTGAGAGATGATTGGCTTACCATTGATTTAGTTTAAAAATTGATAAATATCTTGCATTTCGTGCATTCTAAAAATTCTTTGCCAATTCTTCACCAAACATAAAGGTATTATTTCCTTTTTTTTTCCACATTTAAAATCAAAATCGCAGTGGAGAATCTTATACAATTTTGGAAGTGATCGATGTGGATTTATAGATTTATATAATTTTGCAACTATATTAGTTTATAGGCCTTGGGCTTAGTGTTCCCTCAGCCCAAATCTGGCTTTTTAATCATGAGATTTGCCTAGGTTATTGCAGCAGTTACGTCACAGAACAGCGAAGCTGCTATCCCTTCGCTGTTCGTCTTTTTGCTTGGATCGAGGGTGGAATTGCGACTCGAGAGAGATGAGAGAGATGAAGGCGCTTGGGTGGTAGTTGATGCTGGTGGGATCGCCCCGCCTCGCCTGCCCTCGGTTTGGTTCGGCTTCTTCAATATCTGGGCTATACGCGCATGGCTGTTTTCTTGATGGCGACGTATTTAGTTAAAGTAATTATACATCGTCTTTGTTATATAATTACTAGAGAATAAAACGTAATTTTGAAATAAAGTATAACTTTTTGATAAAAATCTTATTTGATTTGAGATTTTAATATATAATTTAGTTTAATATTTTACTAAATTATCCTTCTTTCGCTTCAATCAATTCGGCGATACGAAATAATTAATAATATTAATGACGATCGGCCGATCGCGACGATGTAAGTGACCGACGGCGACGGTGATCGACCAGCGGCCGGCCGGGCGGATGGCCAAGCCGACGACGCATCGGCCGAGCGGCGCGACGATCGACGATCGATCGGCGACAATTGGTCGGCCGACGGCGACGATGGGCAACGATCGGCGACGCGGCGACGATCGGCGGCGGCAACGGCGGCGGTCGACGACAACGGCGACGGCGACCGCGACGGCAGCGGCGGAGAGGTGATGGGCTCTGGCGAGGCGGCGGCGTGGTGGCGGCGATTGGTCGGGCGACAATTGGCGGCAGTCGTTGGTCGAGCGGTGGTGGCGGCCGACTGCGGCAGCGGCAGCGGCGAAGGCGATGATGGCGGCAACAATGGCGACGGCAGCGGCGGCGGCGGCACGACGGCGATTACGAGCGGCGGCAGCGGCGCGGCGACGGCGGCGACGCGGCAGCGGCTAGTGGCGGCGGCGGCAGCGTCGGTAGTGGCGATGATCGCGGCCGGACGGCGAGCGGCAGCGGGGATCGGCGATGGGCGACGACCGGCGACGGACGACAAATCAATTGAGTTTTGACCAATTGACATTTAATATATTACTAGGGATAATATTGAAAAAAAAATTCCTTAACCCTGAAAATCAACAAAAACTTTGGTTCTCCAAGGTTTTTCGATTCCCCTAAAAAGGTTTTTGTTCATAATCAGATAATGAACAATTACCAAGTAATTGTTAATAATTTAAACCAAACAAAATTTTTGTTGATAACCTAACAAAGTTATCAACAAAAATTCCTAACCAAACGCACCATAGTATTTCACCCCATCTCTTCGGTATAATTCGGGCCGACGTACGTTAGATTAAGCTTAGATGATGTTTTGCTGCGAATGTGCTCCTTTGTGTCCGTTTCTATTTTCTGACCCTCGATTTCTGCAATATCGGAAAAGCTACGAGTTAATGAACACCACTGCTCGTGGTATATGTGCGTGTCTCATCTCAAGCGGTAAGCATTAAGATATGTGTTGTGAAAGATATTGGGTTCGAGTCCTCCTCAACGAAAATTTATCAGTAGATACTATTGACTGAGATACTGGACTGACCCAGATAGACTTTTATCAACACTATAGTACTGTGCCTCCAAAAAATCCCTTCGGGGATTTCTGATGAGGCGGCGACGATGTCGATTCGTTAAAATTTACCATCACGCTTTTTCCCGCGGAAGAGCGCAGCTAATGCATGCAGATGTTGCACCAGAGGACAACGGGTCAATCCCTCGTAAATACGAGGGTGTCATCCCTCAATGCGCTAGTTACTAGTCTCAAGGTCAAAGACTACCGTGATTTATCTCTCTTACGATGATCCAAAAACAAACTGATAGAGACCGTTAAATTAGTAGATTCTATCAGAGAAATAAAAGGATTGGATTTTTCACGGAGCTGATTGAACCTGATGCCTTCGATGCTAAAGAACTCACTATGGCAAGTGCTTTCTTCTTTCTATATGAAAATTTAAAATATTTATGCTAGTGGTTTATCATCAAGTAGTGGGAAGAAGACTGTAGGGGACGATGCCAACAAAATGGAAGTCCGTGGAGTTGATGTAAATGAATATGAGCATGTTGTTGAGGTAGAGCAGCTCAGTAATGGACAGGATACTGATGCTTTTGAAATTGAAGATGAAGCAGTCAGAAGTCAAGATGATAGTGTTGAGTATGTTCTCAGCTTCTCAAACACAGCGTTCTAGCGCTGAGAGCCTGAGACACCTTTGTCATCTGATGAAGGGATCCCTATTGATCCCGAGTTGCATGAACACGAAGCCTATGCGAAGAATGGTAAATTGGCGGCAGGGTTATTCTTGGCTGTTCTTCTGATCGCTGCATCTCTTATTAAGATGGATGAGCTTGAGGTGCCAAAAGCAGGGGAGGTGCCCTCCAAATCTGTATCAGGCGGTAGCAAGAGTTATGGTCGAGACAGGGGTTTAGGGTTCTCCTTTTGAAAACACACCAGGGGGAAGAAATTCCACGTAAGAAGCTGTAAAATCTCCACCCTGCCCTCGAAATTGAGCTTTCGGTGCGACATCGGTAATGGTGCCTAAAGCTCAAAGCGGCTGAAGTAGTGTGGTGCAGTGGCAAGTGTGTCGGTGTGGGTTTCCACGGCGACAGCAAGCGTAGATTTCCTCGTCCACCAGATGGAGGAGGAGATTGATCGAGCACAGGTTTCTCCTGCGACGGCCGTGAGACCTTGATGGGGTCGATCGTCATTCCTGTTCTCTTCCTCATCCTCTTTGAGGTACATAGATCGAGCGGATATATTTTTCTTTGTTTTATCTTTTCCTTCATCTTCTAAATCTTTAACAGAATATTTTTAATCTTTGCATGTTTCATCTCTCGCAAGTAGCTCAGTGGATAAAGCGCCTGTAGGTTGGATACCCTACCTGTCGCAGTGTGTTAGTTCTGGTTCATCGCTGAAACTTCGATTCCGAATTGAGAGGAGTAGACATGATCGTTTCTATTTCTTTTTCCTCTAATCTCGTCTTCTTCGGGGATTTTTCCTCTGCTTTTTCACCGACTTCATCTTCTACCTCTTCATCTTTCTTTTCTCCTTCCTCTATCACTTTGCGACGATGCCGGCCTCTCTTTCTCGGAGTTGGAACATGTTGATGTTTTGACTGATGATTTCGCACTAATGGTGAGTTGGTGTGTAATGGATTTCTTCGATTTCATGTTAACCAACTCCTTCGTGCTCCTGCTGAAAGCACAAAAAGAAAAACTAGAATGAAACCAAGTACTACTACAAAGTTATCGTGAATCTCTATATAGGGAAGTGAACCACTGAATTTATGTACTAAATCAAGCTTTTCTCTGTTCAGAAATCATGATCTTGAAATATATAACGAAATGCTTAGGCCCCAATATAATGTCATTATGCAGAACTAGAAAAGAATACTGAGAAATTAAAGAAGAACCTGTAGGCAAGTTTCTTCTCAGCGTTTCCATTTCCAAAGCTTTCGTGTACATGGACGGGCCACCGGCCGGCGTTGATCTCCTTGTGAACAAGGTAGTAGTCAAGCATGCTGAGAAGAATCCTCCGCCATCTATCGCCTCCAGATTGTCTAATGGTTGCAGCGCTTCAGATGTTACCGGTGGATCCGAAACTAAGATTCAAGCACCTCGAGAACCTAGCCAACAAGGTCTGACCTCATCAAAATCCAGTGATGGCACTTCATCGGAGTCTCTTATGCGACTGAGGCAGACCAAGAACAGCTTCCGTTGGGCTCCTGCATCGAGCGAATGAACCTGGAGACCGAGGACGTGGTTGCATTAATTCTTCGTGGAGCATTCGATGAGGCAGGGAAGAGGCTGCTGATGCTGAAGGAGAAGCGACCGTCGCATGATCTGAGGACGGTGGATGAGCAGGCCGGAGAATTCCATTTTCTAGGACTTCACCGCGATTATACGGTGGAGATTATTACGTACACCGGCGCCGGAGAGGTTCTCACAGGCCTTCATTGTGGGCTTGGTTAGGCAATCAACATCAAATTAACTGCGAAGTTTGTTACAGTTTGTACAACTATCTACGTCGAGATTTTGACTTGATATGATCGCTCAGCGAAAGACGCCATTGTTGATCTTTAAATTCTAGGGCGCACATATATTTTCCCATCCGCATCGTATTTCAGACCTACTGTTTGTCACTGCTCGAGCAGAACAGCAAACGTTCGTCATTAGATTTACAGCACCATTAAACAATAACAATTACCAGAGAAACTTGCCTTCTCTCAACTATTCATGCACTGTTCACTGAACAGCATCCTCGCAACTATTCGTGCCACTCATTGTTCACTGAACTTTTTTACAGACAACCATTCATGACGCTGTTCGCCCAAAATGGTGTTTTTGGGCGAAATAGATGCCATTTGTTGGGGAAAAGTCGAAGCGGAAGAATGTACAACGCAGGAGGCAGTGGCCAAGCATCTTGCGTCGATGTGGAGGCCCCTATTCCAATCTGGACAAACATATAATTTGATGTGAAACTTATTAATAGGATCTTTTGATTATTAGCATGACAAAATCTTGTCATCTGTCCAATTATTTGACTATCAGACCTGAAATTCCGCCTCATGATTAATGAAGTTTGACTTTTTCTAGCCAAATATGAACCCTGATTGCAGGTTTTTCTTTGATATTCCAGTATCAAAGAAAACAATTTATATTGGTTTTTGAGATTTAATTGCACAAAGGCATTCATTTGTGTTTGCTTTAAATATGTATTAGGAAATTTTTTTATAAGTTTTTTTTTTTTCATATCACCCATGTCTCAAATACCACGTGATACTTATAAAGTTCTGACATGCACATTAATCATGCATCATTATCTAATCGTACGTGTGCAATATTTGTGAGGAGCATTTTCCTCTTCCAATACAAATAAATGAATCTATCGTACATAGCTAATTTAGAACAAATTCAGTGTGAAGGATACTCTTCACACAAAATAATATGTAAAGGTCGCGATCTCCTTCACAATCACAAAGTGTAATAAGATTTCAGAGTAATTAATTTAGTCATTGATAATTAGTTCTCTTAAAGTATATTTAGATTTCAAAAACTGTAAAATGACAGTTAATTATTTCTCAGCAATATTTTACAAGTTAAGTGGTGTTTAAATTAATATTCGATTCCTGCACACCTCGATGCTGCCTGTAATTGTGATGCATATTGCATTTTATCAGAATGAGCAATATATTCTGTAATTTCGGGAATATAAGTTCATATGAAAGGCTTCATATATATAGTTAATCGCCAGTATTTATTATAGTGATCAATGTGCGATTATGACATAGTTAATCATCAGATTAATTTACAACAATTAATTATACAATCACCCTTGTCTAGCTAGCTAGCTAATATTGATCTCACAAAACAGAACAGGATCTAGCAAATGATAACCTAAAACTTTATTGGCCGTGTTCTTTCTCCGGCCATCATAGATGAACTTCAAATCGAGATCAAAACATGTATATACTTAATTATCATTTCGCAGATTTATGTATGTTAATTAAACAATATTTATACATGCATGCACGATAAGTTAATCATTAATTTTGCTTCTTTTTTCTTGAACAAAAGAGAGAGAGAAGAGAGAGAGAGAGAGAGAGAGAGAGAGAGGTACTGGTGCTATGAGCATGCTGCAGAAGAGTGGGCGACGGGGTTACTGAAAAGGTACTGCAGTTGTGGCTTCGCCACCGTCACGTGCCCTCCGCCGGCGTTCCAGTCCTCCTTCTTGCACGTCGGACACATCGTCGGCGGCTGCTGCATGGATTTGATCTCCTTCAATTCCTTGTGTAGCCTCCGGTTCTCCTCCTTGAGCGCCTCGCACCACTTCCTCAGAAACTCCAGCTCCACCTCCGTCTTCTTCAGCTTCGTCCTTCAATTCATCAATTATCCCTCAAAACGAGATTAGTTACTTGGTCATCTCAGTTAATCTTATATATAATTAATTAACTCTGACCTCGCTCGCCTGTTCTGGAACCAAACCTCAACCTGCCGTGGCTGGAGCTTCAATTCCTTAGCCAGAGCCTGCTTTTGCTTCTGTCAAGTAATTATTTTGCATTAATTTACAGAACACTTGATCAAAATCGTGATTTCTGACGAGAAAATTTATGTCAGTTCAGAAAAATTATATATATTAGAAGGAATAAACTGGTTTACAAACCAGATTGAGAGTGGCATGCTGCTTGAACTTGTCCTCCAAAACCGCAGACTGCTCCTTGGTGAGCCGGAGCTTCTTCCTTGCGCCGGCGGCGCCATCTAATAGTTCCTCCTCGCCAGCCATAGTCTCTCTCTTAACCCGGCCGCCGGCGAGGAAGGACACCATGCTTTCTTGAGGATCGGAATAAGGAAAAGCCGCTGCATAGCCGGCGTTGTCGGAACAGGGGAGGCCGAGGGTGAGATAAGGCTCCTCGATCGTCTTCGTCGTCGAAGAATCTGACGTTTCGAATTCCAAACTACCGCCGGGGCCGGAGTTTGGTAGAAGGGACGGTCGTCGAGGAAGGTTAGCGACGGGGAGATGAGGGAACGTGACGAGTTTGAGAGAAAGGCGATCGTTATGGACTGATCGGTCATCGTCCATGTTAATTGGCAAAGGCGCTGTGCGGATGGTTTAATTGAGAGGCAAGAAAGGAATTGGGCAGAGGGGAGACGAAGAGTGGCGATGTATTAATTTGATTCATGTGCAGTTGCCTAGTAATTAATATTTATGGGTATTTAAGATTAACTGGACCAAAAAACTGAATTCGAGGAAAAGCAGGGGGCAAAAAGAAAAAAAAAGATAAAAGTAAAAAAAAAAGTGTCTCAATTCTTTTATTAAAAATACCTTTATTTGAAAATTATTACGTCACTTTTGGTCATCAAAACTACTATGACATAATAATTCTACTCTAATTTTAATTCAAATTACTTTGATGTTAATTATAATTATTTTAATATTAATTAAAGCTATTTTAATTTAATTTTAAAATTCTCCAATAATATTATAATAATTTTGATCAAAATTATTACTTTATTATATCCATACCAATTATGTCTCTTATCCCTAGGGAGAAGAAATTATTTAATTATTGATCAATAATAATAGTGAAATTAATATAATTCTGACTTTAAGAGCTTTCGATGAACTATGTACTTGTAATAATTAAAATTTTATCCGATAGAATTTTATATGGTACACTTTTTTTTTTCTTTTCTTTGAAAATTAGATAGCAAAGGAATACTTCTATCTCACTGAAATGAAACGATATAAAATAGTTTTATTTAAAAATATTATAGAATAAAGTAATTTCGAGAAAATTATTATAGTATCCAGCGGTTCGGTTAATTTTTTTGAAACTGTTTTATTACTCTTAGATATTACTAGCATACATATAACCATAACAATAATAGAATAGTCTAAAATACTCTGGTTAAGAGCGGTCTTATCAATCACGTCAAGATCCAAAAAAAATTCTTATGATTTATTTTTTTCACAATGATTTTGAAATAGATAGGCAAAGATGGTTAGATTGACGATTTCAATATTTTACGGATAACAATATTAAAATAAAAATATTTTTTAAATAGAAAAAAAAAGAGATAAACATCTTTTAATTTTTTTTTTTAACATAGGGTGCCATTTTAAGAAAATAAACGGGGCCCTTTAATATTTGACCACGAGAACAATTCCCCAATTAAGTAACAAAATAATAATTATTTGGGTATTTTGTAGTTAGATAATTAAACTTGTGGCTTTTTAAAGCTGTTTGTCAATTTGATTTAAAACAGGAAATATTTAATAGGCGAGTAGTGTACACGTGCAATTTTTATTATTCATGTTGTACCGTTAAATTATTAAATATATGTACCTGTCGATATTAGTTGGGCGATGCATGTCTCTTTACTTTGGAAAGAAAAAAGAAATAACTTAATAATTTCACAAATATTTAAACTCTCTTTAGTTCTTCATGCTTGTTGTTCATATCAACAATCAAATTGGGGTGAAATCTAAATTTGGATCCAGTTAAATACAGTGTGAGTCAATTCGAGTTCATTCAAAGTGTACCCGAGCTCAGTTCGACAATTAGATTGGTATGTTCTTTTGAGCTTAGATTTTTCAAGCTCAGTTCGACAATTAGATCGGTTTAATCTCCTAAGTTTAGTAATCACTCGAGTTTATTTCGACATTTTGATCTCCCAAACTCAGATGACCATTTGAGTTCTATTCGACAATTAGATCGGCAACTCTCCATAATCTCCTCCATGAAGTCACGACTTCATGATCTTCTTAAAAAAGTGACGACTCCACGATATTCTCAAAAAAGTCATATCTCCATATTGCATCTCTCCCCCCTCTAAAAAAAATATGCATTCTTCTTTTCTTATATAAAGTTAGGAGGAGGATGACATGGGGATCGAGTAATCTCTAATTTACTTCTTTCTCTATATATTTTCTTTGCTTTTCTTTAATGTTTGACTTGAGCGTCAGAAAAGGTTTTGCCTAAGTACTCCTCAGTCCCTTTTTAATTTCTTCCATTTTCGAGTCCTCTCAAGTCTAACGTACTTTCCGTCCCGATGACCAATATGAGGAAGATTGGCCCTGCAAAGGACAATCTACAAACATCAATCTATTCGACCTTTCAAAGTCATATATACGTCTAACCTGATAAAATTCTTATTAAGACCGATCCGACTTAGCTTGTTCGTCACTATTGAAGGTGTGATATGTATTCAACCAGTCAAAAGAGTTCGACTATGAATACTTTATGGAGTCTTTCCATCTCTTAATTTTAGACTGGATCACTTGTAACATACAGTTCGTTTCGAAACATTGTTAATTAGTGGAGCACTTATTTGTAGTTGTGGGCTTAGCACTAGATTAGGATATAACAAGTGTATGAATGAATTTGAGAAGAACTAGTGAAGAATATTTCAAAAAAAAATCAAGAGTTCAGTCATCTTTTATAAAAGATTGAAAATATCAATCTAGCGGTCTTTTACTGGTCTGTTCCACGATTATTGTGAGAGAGATAAATCACGAAGGATTTTATACATGACTTTTGATATGGTGGTCAAAACACGTGAGAGTTATCTGAATTCAAAAAAAGACTTTAGACCTTCTTCGAAATCGATCCACGCCAAATCTACAAATATCATCATGTCTTAGCCACTACGTTATCTCTGGAACTGAGAATGAGAGTTTAGTCATCCTATGAATTCCGTTGTCTATATTATTTTTCTTTATTTTTTTTTCTTCTTTTTCTTCGTTCTTTTCTTTCTTAGTAAACAGGAGATATTAATCACCTACAATCAATACACATGTTATTCCATTTTTAATCAACAATAGTACTTTACACCTTTCACCTACAATCAATACACACGTTGTTCCATGTTTAATCAACAATAGTACTTTACACCTTAATTAATTAATCCTAGCTAGGTAGATGTTTAATATGTTGACGATGAAAACAATGATCATAATATATATATATATACCTCCACTGTCTTGCCATCGTGTCCGGAATATAGTTTCCCTCGTGATTTATTCTCTCTCTCGCCAATAGCTCTGGGACGGATGACAAGAGACTGCTAGTTGGACGTATTCTCAACTTTTAGCATAATATATATATATATATATATATATATATATATATATATATATATATTATGATCATAATCATGGCATTAAATTAGTTCAAAAAGAAAAAGGTGAAGAAAATATAATATTCCAACGGCCAACTATAGAACGTCATTAACAGCATTTATTCTTTGTGATGGTGAAAAATATAACAAGGCAATCTTTCCTTTTTACTTTTGTTTGGTTGATGCTCCTAAAGTCATCCTTCCCTTTCTCAACTATTTGACATATCATTGTGAAAGAAAAACAAATAATTAATAATTAAGGCGTGTCATTTTTCTTACATTCATTATTTATATACGGGAAGACCTTAATTAATTAATAACGCGTGTATCCAAGACCTACTAAGTACTGCTCCTTATATATATATATATATATATATATATATATATATATAGGATTGTAAACGAGTCGAGTCGAGTCAAATCAAGCTTTGTAGTGTTCAGATTTATTTGATAAGATAACCAAACCGAACCGAGTCAAGCCTAAAATTAACCAAGCTACTGAAAAATCTGTTCAAACTTGGCTTAGTATTTTTTTTTTTTTGAGCTTGAGCTTGGCTTGTTTAATGGGTAGCTTCTAATCAAGTTTGATTAAAGTTTATTTAAATTTGATTTATTTAAATATTATTAGCTCTTAAGTCAAACTTGTTTGTTTATTTAAAATTTTATTAATTTAATCCTGATTTATAAATGAGTATAAATAAATTCAAAAATAGTTTTTAAAAAAGTATAATCATAAATCGGCTTGTTAATGTTCATGAACACTATTCACGAACACTGTTCACGAACATTGTTCATGAACATTAATGCCTAAAACACATACGCTGTTCGCTTATTTAATTTATCGTTCGCTCGCTCGCTTTATTAATTGACTTTGATCAATTAACGAAATGAGCTCTTACCAAGTCGAACATCAAGCTCGTTCATGAACGCTTGATTCGTTTTTTACAACCCTACCCTATATATATATATATATATATATATATATATATATAGTATTTGGAATAACTCGTATTAATTTTCATTTGACTCTAATTAACTCGTTTAATCTTTCTCTATCATAACTTCTTCGTTTACAAAAATACTAATTTACGACCCTTAATAATTTAACTTATCCCTAACACTCATCCGTCTCAAAAGACAGTTTGATAATTTAGTAATCAATCTCATTCAACAATAATCTATTAGACTCCTTTGTTTTTTATTTTTTTTTATAACTCAGCCTCTCCAATTGAATTGATGTATAAACTATACTCATCAACTAATAAACTCCTAATATATTTTAGTGTATATATTTTGGTCTACCAATGAGCAAATTTATTTTTTATTTTTTTATAAATTATACGTACTCAATATATATATATATATATATATATATATATATATATAATTCATCGATGAGCTTCTTAATTCATTATCCATCGTCCGATTCTCTAAGATTCAAAAATTGAATTATAGTGCTCATCCCATCATATGGTCAATAATTGAGGTATTCATGGATGCTCACAAATGAGTTGTGTAACATATAATTCATTCATGAACACTTTCATTATCCATCGTCTGATTCTCTATGATTTAAGAGGATTAAACTATAATGCACATCCGATCAGACAATGAATAATAGAAGTACTTTATATATATATATATATATAGAGAGAGAGAGAGACGATCTCCTAGGCGATAATCTCCTACGCGTCCGTGCGCTCCATGTGTGAGCCACGCGCGGTGTCAGTGTCACCGCCGCACCATCCGGCCACCATTAACAGTCGGACCGAGCACGATCGATGCACAACTCGTCGACGGTCCGACGAGGCTCAGATTCTGAGTCGGTTAGTGCCCGAAATCCGGCGTAAACTGATCGAAAATGACCAAATTTTAATTTGTCTTATTGGATTAATACGAACTTCATAATCGTCCACATCAATATTCATATCTGAATTTGAGTTAGAAGTCTATCTCTGGATTTGGATGTTTTTATCTTTTTGCCATACTGATATCTGACCGATTGTAGAGTAAATTTCTCATACTCTATGAAAATCATTCAATATTATTTACTTAAAGTTTTTGTTATTATTATTGACTTTCTACATATTCAATATATTCTCTAATACATTCTCATTGCTCCAACCATTCAATGATAAGTATAAAAATTATTGTAATTGGTAGAAAATTCATTCATTATCAACACAAACTTATTATAATGTGATTTTAACTACTTTTAAATTCTCAATATAGTTTCAACAAATCAATGCTTATTGTAGTAATCAATGATAAATTTTCAAAAAGCTTAATCAATATTTTGATCATTACCAATAACTACTTTGATGTTGATAGTGACTCACGATCTTTACAAGGATCATGTCTTCATCGGTTGAGCAAATTGTTCATTTCAAGATCATCTATATTTGACTTGTATTCACGCTCTATGTGCGATGAGTATGGTGACCATTAAGTTCCAAGAACAAATAATGATATTATGAGTTTTTTATCATTGACAAATGCATTGTCACTAGCAGCTCTTCTTATATATATATAATCATATAATCAGAGTTGGGATAGTGCTAAACTTTGAAAATTTAAGAAATTTAAAGGATATTATGAAATATTATATAAAAACATATAAACTATTTTAAAATTTAAAAAGTATTGTGTGTGAAAAGAAAATTGATAATATTGAACATTTGAATAAAAGTGAGTATTATAGAAAGATGTTTTTTGTTCCACCTTTGAAGAATTCAAAATATTTGTAAAAAAAAAAACTAAGGTGATGTTTGGTATGTGGAAAATGCTTGCTTTTTACATTTTCATTTTCTGGAAAACTGAAAAACGCGTTTGGTTTGCGTTTTCCAGCTGCGTTTTTCAGAAAACAAAGGTGTATTTTTTGAAAAACTGAAAAATAGAAAAAAATCGTTTTCCATTTTCCAAAAAATGAAAAATGCGCTGTCAAACCCAACAGGGCCTAAAATTTTCATCTCATCTCATGGAATACAAAAGAAACAAAAAATAGAAAGCCATAGATTCTTAAAGAATAAGAAAGAAGATTACAAAGTGATAGTACGAATAAAATATTGAAAATGTATTTATAATTTTTTTAAATAAAAAATAAAGAATAACTATTGAACCATGACTTTTTTTTTTTTATTAATTTTATTTTTAAAAAATAAAAATAAAAAATTATAAAACTATTTTAATTAAAAAGGAAAAAAAAGAAGCGGTGAAAAACCGCTCTCGGTGCCAATAAAAAAGAATTCCCTCGTACCACAACTTCTTTAATTTCCCACGTAATAGCTTCCTCCCATGGTTTATTTATTTATTTTTTTATCGTGTAGAAGAATAATTTGTCTGTTTTTTTAATAAAATTAATTGATGAGGTGTTTAGGGGAATAACTTAGCTTAAAATTTAAATGTATATATTCTTTGCACAATAAATAGTTGATGAGGTGTTACAACTATCATCCTCAATTATTAATTATATATAGTGTGTTTTTTATTATTTTATTAATTGCCCTGTTTGATTTTTAGAACATACATATTTTTAATTTCGATTTTAGATTTTAAAACGAAATTTAACATTTTAAAAATTAAATTAAATAAAATGTTTATCATTAATTTGACATCTTAATTTCAACTCAATTATTAGGGGTCAATAATTTTCAAAACAGAATGATTTAAGTTTTAAGTTTTCTTAAAAGAAAAAAAATAAAAACTATTTATTTTCTTTAATAAAGGCCTTTTTCTGAAATAAGTTGTCCACTTATATAATTAAATTGAAAGTATTCTACCATAAATGTTTTAGAGTCATTAGAAATTATGTCTGCTTAATTTAAACTTAGATCTAACAAATACACCTGAATAAATAAAACCATATGACAATTTAGTTAGTATGTTTATATAAATTTAAGTTTTTAAAATTGTAAAAATATATAAATTATTTTTTAAAAAATAATAGAGAATAAAGTGATATAAATTCTTTTATAAATTTTTAAAAGTTTCTTGTTACAAATTTAAAAATATTTTAAAAAGTATGTTTAGAAAACATAAAAGTATAAATATTATAATTAAAAAAACAATATAAGATTAAAATGATATATCTATTATGCAATTTTAAGATAAGTTAATTTCTTAAAATAGTATTTTTGAATCTAAATAAATATATTTATAAAAAATAAAAGATATGATCATATAATAATTTTATCTAAAATTATTTTTTATAGTAAATATGTTTATATGAATCAAAAATAGATGCATAATATATATATATATATACACACACTAAAAAGTGTAATCATTTTTTTTAAACAACAAGTGCAATAGGTATAGATGGATTTAAAAAGATAAATTTGATAAAGAAAAAATGGATTAAAATGTGTTAGGACCGGTGTTGTACTAGATGGGATGAATAGTGATCGTGATTCGATTGTCGATTTCATTTTTCAATTGTGTTCGTGTGCTTGTCTCTATAGCTTGTTAGTGAGTAGCATAAATAAAAACATAAATAAACACAGAAGACTATACCAATTTTACGTAGCTCGGAACCTCTGATTCCTACTCCACGACCTATCTCTCAGTCGATAACTCTACTATATTCTTTCTTCTTCTCGAAAATATATCAGAGATAAAAAATCTCTATAAAACCAAATACAAGTGTAAAGAAGCAGATGAAATATATAAAAAAATACTTTACACAGAAGTTTTGCTTGAACACTTTTTAATTACTTTGGAATGTTTTGAATGTATGAAAAGTAACAACTCTTCCCCTTCTAAGTCACCAAGAATTCGACATTTGAACTCTTTGCGAAATCCTTTTATAGGCTCGGCATAGGCTGATCTCTGCCCAGCAGTCCACCGATCGTACCTTCAGTCGACTGGTCACTCGATCGTTTACTCACAACAACTCCATCCACATCGGATTTCAGTCGATCAATCAGCTGCTAAGCCTCCAGTCGAACTAGTCAGTCGATTTTGTGCCTTTCTATTCATTATTCACTTTAGCTAGTCGACAACTTCACCACAACAATCGACTAATCCATCGTTACTTTCCTGAGTATCGAATTTCTCATTCCGAGCTCCGTGGTTGCTCGAGCACTCGAGTTCTCGACTCTTCACTTTCGTCAGTCGACTGTTTTACCACAGTAGTCAACTGCTGAGTCGCGATCCTCCCGAGCACCACTTTCTCATCTTCCCGAGCACTGCTTGCCCAAGCCCCTTCCCGAGGGTCAAGTTTCGTTTCTCATCTCGAGCACGAACTTCTCGATCGTCGACCACCAGAGCACCCAAGCGCCCATCCCAAGCACTGCTTTCTCCGCTTGCCCAAGCAATCGCCTCCCGAGCACTGTCCTGAGTACCCGAGTCTCGAGCTCTGCTTCCTTAGTGTGTCAAGCACTCGTGAGCAATCGACTGATCAAATATCAGTCGACTGTACGAGCACGAACTCCAGTAATGGCTGCCTTGAGCACCATGCATTTCCTCATTGCCCCGAGCATTGTTTCATAGCTGCTCGAGCATTGTTGCTTTCTCATCGCCCAAGAACCAGACCAGTCAACTGATCAAGACATCAGTCGATTGCCTGAGTACTCATCCGAGCTTCTCGAGTACGTAACTCGTGAATGGCTACTCTCGAGCGGCCAGTCGACTAGTGAACTCCCACCAGTCAACTGATACTTTAGTCTTAGCTTATCCTAAGTTTACTCTCGTTTCATCTGACATCCGATTGACCTCAATGTACTAGGACTTTTCTTGTCCAACATCCGATCGCTCTTGATCTGTCAAAATCTCCTCTGTCTAACATCCGGTCACTCATGACCTACCAGTACTTCTCTTATCGAGCACGATCATATTGACCGGGTGGGTCTTCACTTGCCAAATACGGTCATCCTGACCTATTGGGACTTCAACTTGCCAAGCATGGTTACCCTGACATGTTGAAACTTCACTTGTCTAGTCATCTGATCATCTTGACCTGTCAAAACTTCATTTACCTAATCATTCGGTTACCTTGATCTGTTGGGAATTTTTATCACCAAATATCTGATCCTCCTTGACCTATTTGAATTTTTCTTGCCTTGCATTCGATCTCCAGACCTATAAGGGTTTTTTCGACACCAAGCATCTTGTCCTACTTGATATGCTTAGACTTTTCTCTTTGTGCTAAGTGTTCGATCAACCTTGACAACTCCCAGTTGGATTTTCCATCACTAAGTGTCCAGTCTTCTATAACCCACTTGGATTTCTACCTTGCCAACGTCCTGTTGGACTTCTGACCACTAAGTGTCCTGTCAACCATGATCCACTTGGACTTCTAACCACTAAGTGTCCCATCAACCATTACCCACTTGGACTTCCTGCTCACCAACTCCTAATTGGACTTCTAACCATCAAGTGTCCGATATTCCTTGACCGACTTGAATTTCTCACTCGCCACTCCCAGTTGAACTTCCAACTACCAAGTGTTCGATCTTTCTTGACCGACTTGAATTTCTCATTCACCAACTCCCAGTTGGACTTTCAACTACCAAGTGTCCGATCTTCTTTGACCGACTTGTATTTCTCACTCATCAACTTCCAGTTGGACTTCCAACCATCAAGTGCCCGATCTTCATTAATCTATTTGAATTTCTTACTCACCAACTCCTAATTAGACTTTACTCGTTAAATCTCCATTTCAATCTTGACCTACTTAATTTCTCGTACCACCAATACTCTCATCCATCATGGTCATCTTGACCCAATGATCATTATATCAATACACTCCCTTGTATGACATTGAATGCTTCATACCATTTTATAGTATATTGTCAACCATATTATAATATTATCAAATATCGAAATTCAACTCCAACTTGAATCTCATTTGAATTTAATTAACCTTCATCTTAGGTTGATTGTGCCAATAACCTCCTCCTACTAACAAAAAAAAGGAGAGGATTTAGTTTTTTCTTTATTTTGTTAAAAAGCATACAATAGTAAATCATAAAAAAAAGAAGTATTTTTTTTTACAAATGTACATTAAGATCTAAATAACTTCATGAATTTACTCGTTTATTGATAAAAAAAAAAACAAAGAATAAATAGTTTAAGTATTGATGAACATACATAGTCTGAATATGATTTACTATGATAATCTAAGTAGTTGTTAACCTTGCAGGTAAATCAATTCATCTCCATCAAATGAAGTATATATGTACGTTATGGATTATCATTCCATCGAGAAAAAAAATTAATAAAGAGATTATCTTTACAATAAAAATAAAGTAGAAATTATTTAACGTTGGAATATCCAACATTAAAAAGTGATTTAATAAATCACTAATTTAATTTGCAAAGATTTTTTATTTTCCTTTTGTTGATTTTTAAGTTAATTTTTATTTGTTTTGGTAGTTGAAGGATTATTATAATTTGAACGTGAAATATTTTTTTTTTCCGTTTAGAATAAAATTGTACAGGGTTGTATCTAATGTAAAGCCAAAGAGATGATCGTCTCGAGCTCATTTTTAAAATAGGTTAAATGTCTCCTTAAAAGAGCTAAAAAAAATATAAAGGATCCAAAAATAATTCATCAATATATTTTTTAAAATTCACTTTGGACCTTTAAATTTTAGAAATCTGTATATTTATATATGTGAACTAAATTCAGAAATATATATGAATATATATTTTTAAAATTAGTTTTATATAGTCCTAGCTGAATCGAGCATGATGTCATCATTGCATTGAACTTACGTGTTGAGCTACGTGTATCCATGCTAATTAAGTCAAAGTTAATTAATTTCAATCATGAGACGCACAATTTCTAATGATGCTTTCGTTTAGATTACGACACTAATTATTGTGAAGATGAATATATTAAGGTTCAATGGTCATTTGCGTAATCAATGACGATATATGATATGAAAATTCAAGTTACGCTGAATTTTTTTTATTACAGCTGATGTAAATTAAAGCAAAAATTAAGCATTCGTGGCTCAGTGATCATTTCAAAATCTTAAAATATTCATAAATGATAAATTCTAGGCATGTGATAATTTCCTTTTTCTTGTTCAAATTACTAATAATTAACATATGGCATTTGTAACGTTGCTTTATTTTATTTAATTTCAAATCTCTTGTTGAATCTTTCTTAATTTCTTTATTAATATATATATACCCATTTATCATGGTCTCACGTTATCTAATTAAAATATTTTTTAATTATATATATATATATATATATATATATTAAATTTTATCTTAATAAACATAATTTAAACTTTTTTTATAATATTCTTATTTTTAATTGATTCTTATATACTTGTACGTCCATTTTAATAATTTATTTATATATTTTTTTAATTTTCATTGCGTGCTCAATTCATAATATAATATAGTAAATTTAATAGTTATTTATTTTAGCAAACTTCTCGTTCAACTTAAAAAGTACATATTTCCTCGATTTTAACTATTATATTTATATCCTATAAAAAAATTTCTATGCATTTTTTAATTATTTAAAAAAAATAATCTTAAATACTTAAACGGATGAATTATTTTTATTTTGTGATCTAAAACCTTTGATTTTTTATTTTTTTTCGCTCGTATTCAAATTTAACATTTACTCGTATATCATTGTTTTGACAGGGGATGAATTATTGTGTTTTTTTTTGTTTCTTTTCTAATTTTCTTTTTCCATCCAAATTAATCAGTTGTTATATAAATTCAATGATACATATTTATTCAGGCCCAATTAATCTAGGCTCAGCCCAATGAAATTCCCAATGGGCCCACATGAATTCACCATTTCAGCTAAAAAAAAATCTAAATCCTTTCTAACCGGACGGGTTGATCAATCCGGCCGAAATCTAGTTCATTTTCTCCAAACATACAAAAAATAAAATAAAATAAAAAGGATATCTACTAAGAAAGAATTTTCTAAGAAAAAGGAAAATATTCGTGAGAATTTCAACAAAGACAGAGAGCCATGCCCAGTTAACCTTTCTTGTATTTTCAATGTGGGAGTGGAAATTTTATTCCATCTTTTTCTTGAATGACTCTGAGAAAAAAAAAATAAAAAATGTTGTCCATTAGTGTGCTTGTCTTTCAGTGCAGGTAAGCGCTTGCTTCTCGTTTGATGTCTACTACTACTACTACTACTACTACTAATAATAATAATAATAAATAAATAAATAATGTTAACAGTTGTAGAATGGTCCAGTGAAATACTTAAATAAAGCTTGTCTGTAGTAGCTCGGAGTGGCGACATTATTTATATATATAATTTTGCATTTACAAGAGTTTGTGCAAGGGAAATGCCACATTCATTCCCCAAATTCCATTAATTTATATAGAAAGTTGGCATTTCTTGCGAGTGTTCTACCACTCAAGTTAAATCTATCTAACAAGAAAATAAATAAATAAATATTCCTTGCTTTTTTATCTTTATTTTCCTTATATATATATATATATATTGATTTTTTTCTATTGACCCTAATTTTGACCCTAAATCCTACAAAACGAAATGTTTGCTGTTAGATTGAGAGAATCTAATCTTGAATTGTGGGCCCGGCAATGACCGGGGTCCATTAGACACATCTTGTTTAATTTAATCACGTGCATGCGGTGGGATGCGCATCGCTGCGCTTTGGGCTCGGGTTATTTTCGCTTTTGCCACCGACACGTTCTGATCCTTCCCTCCTCTGTCAAAGGCGGGTGACATCGAAGTCCGTGCTTCCACGGAAGTTTGTCTTTTTTTTCTCTCTGTTTTTTTTTCTTGTCGTAAAAAAAAAGAAGAAATGTTTCGTGTTCGAATTCCTTCTCTCATGTTTTCTCTGTGCTTCATGAAACAATTTATGATTCGCCGCGCTGCATTCCAAAAACATGATGGGAGAATAAAGAGACTATTTATGCAAGAAATCCGTTTCGACCTTGGACATCAGACGTAGGGTTCTCGAACAGATTAAAGTTCAGAATACTTTTGGTTGATTAACTCACAATTTAAAGAAAAAAAGACGTGGGAACATCTCGGCGGTGTGGAATTACGAGTGCGGATCTCGGAGCACAAATCGAGCCGCGACGGACGCTGGCGACGGAGGGAAGTCGACAGGCCGCGTCCGGCAGAGAACTCGAGAAATTGGAGGTCCGTTCAAACGACAGCGCAATAAAGTCGAGGGTAGAAACTTTTAAATGGAGATAAAAGGAAAGGACGGAGCGAGAAGGAAACATCCATGGCCGAGGCAGTGGCGCCATCAACGCATGCCGCCTCCTTCAGCCTCGTTAGGAGAAAATCGAAGTTCTATTGGATGATATAATACGAGAGTAAAGGCAGAGAAGGTTGTGGATCAGGATTGCATCAGCATCGCCATATCCAGCTGTAATCCCTCTTTCACCCATCTTCGTCGGACAAGTTCAACTTTAACCCCAATTCAAGCTGCCGGGGGGGTTCGGTGAGGTTCATCACTCAATTCACTCGTTTGCTTCTCTGCCTCGGTTTGCTTTCTTCCTCGGATCAGTGGAAGGTGTGTTGAATTGTTTTTGATTCGCGTCGGTGGAATATTTTTGGCCACGTTCGTTGAGACAAAGCGGCGGCAGCTCACCCCAAGCTATAATTTATGGGAGATAAGAGAACACGACATCAGGATTTTGGATCATAGAGAAGGTGCATTCCGTTGTTAAGCTGCAGATTTGAAGATAGATTTGTGAAGGGAAGCACAAAAAGGAGACGATTTTGCAAGAAAGTTAGGATTTTGATCGAGCGGAGGAGGAGTAATGTCGCCATCGTTCGATTGGTGGGGAAAGAACGCCCACCGCGGGACGTCCCTGGTAGTGAAGATGGAGAACCCTAATTGGTCCATCTCGGAGATCTCTTCCCCCACCGACAATGACGATGACGACAGCGGCGAAGGGGAGTTATTGCGATGCGGGATGAGGAAAGGCGGCCGGGGAAAGAACGCCAAGCAGGTTACGTGGGTGCTCCTCCTCAAGGCCCACCGCGCCGCCGGCTGCCTCTCCAGTCTCGCGTCCGCCACAATCGGCCTCGCATCTGCAGTGCAACGGCGCGTGGCCACCGGCCGGACTGACTCCGACGCCGCCGCGCTCTCTCCGGACGAGAGTCCCGTGGTGCGCACCCGGTTCTACTCCTTCATCAAGGTCTTCCTCTGTCTGTCGGTGCTTCTTTTGGGGTTCGAGGTTTCCGCTCACTTGTATGGCTGGCATTTGGGAGCGGACGAGCTGCAGCATTTGCTGGTTGTGCCTTCGTCCTTCGGCATCCGGGGATTCTTCGAGTCGCTGTACGCCGAATGGCTGCAGCTCCGAACAGTGTACATCGCGCCGCTGCTCCAATTCCTCGCAGACACCTGCGTGGTCCTCTTCCTCATCCAAAGCGCTGACCGCCTCATTCTCTGCCTCGGTTGCTTCTGGATTCGCTTCAAGAAGATAAAGCCCCTGCCCAAGCAGGACGTCGACAAAGACCTCGAAATCGTCGAGTATTTCCCTATGGTGCTAATCCAGATTCCCATGTGCAATGAGAAAGAGGTAAGCTTTTTGATTGCTCGGCACTTGGAGCTCATTTTCAGAGCTAAACTCAACCATACTTCTCGTTGATTTTGGCATTTCACAGGTGTATCAACAATCAATTGCTGCAGTGTGTAACTTGGATTGGCCAAGATCCAACATTCTGGTTCAGGTGTTGGATGATTCTGATGATCCATTAACACGAACTTTGATCGAGGAAGAGGTGGAGAAGTGGCAGCAAATTGGAGCCAAAATCATATACCGGCACCGGGTGATCCGAGATGGTTACAAGGCTGGAAATCTAAAGTCAGCAATGAATTGTAGCTACGTGAAGGACTATGAGTTTGTAGCCATTTTCGATGCTGATTTCCAGCCGTCGCCAGATTTCTTGAAGCGGACGATACCACATTTCAAGGTTTGGTCGTCCGATTGACCCGCAAACAATGTTAAAATTCTCGACTATTGATTTTTAATTAGAATTTTATCTGGTGGAATTTGCAGGATAACGAGGAGCTTGGATTGGTACAGGCTAGATGGTCCTTCATAAACAAAGATGAGAACTTGCTGACTCGGCTACAGAACATTAATTTGTGCTTCCATTTTGAGGTGGAGCAGCAGGTGAACGGAATGTTCCTCAACTTCTTCGGGTTCAACGGGACGGCCGGAGTTTGGAGAATCAAGGCACTAGAGGATGCCGGTGGGTGGCTTGAAAGAACGACCGTCGAGGATATGGACATTGCAGTCAGAGCTCACCTAAGAGGATGGAAGTTTATCTTCCTCAATGATGTCAAGGTTATCAAATTGTTGTGAATTATTGAAATGTCTGGAAATATCATAAATTTAAACTGTACAAAATACTTAAAACTAGAGTGTATTGTGATTTGCAGTGCCAATGCGAATTACCTGAGTCATATGAGGCTTATATGAAGCAACAACATCGGTGGCATTCTGGTCCAATGCATTTATTTAGGCTTTGCTTACCAGACATTTTACGATCCAAGGTATGATTATAGATTCTTATTTTGTGCAATCTTTAACTGAACATGTTTTATGCATATGGTAATCACAACAATAAGATGGTAGAACGAGCAAAGACAATGAAATTTGAATGTTAATCTATATGACTATCATTTTAAAGATAATGTCAGACTTGTTTATTCAAGCACAATTTTTGGTATTCGATCACTTCAAATTGAGTCAATTACTAAACCTGTTAAAATATGAATGTATTCTATAGAAAAAACATAAGTGTGCAATACTAGTTTAGAATTTTCAATGCTCCTTCGTGAATTTGACTTGTTAAATGGCAACTTTCCTTCCCTATGAGGCAATGGAAATATATTGTGTTCTTTCTGTAGTTTTGGGTAATCAATTCTACAGTTTTTAGAAACCAAAACAAGTAAACTTGCCTGAAGCATGAACCAATTTAGATAAGTTGCGTTTTCTAAATTTCATTTTTTGTATAGAATTTAGGTCAATGTAGTTTATCTGCTACTGACATCCATCTTCTCGTCGTGGAAAATTACTTCACTTCTTGTTAACAGTTGCGGTCTGACAATTTCCATCTGCATTTTGCAAGTTGATATGCATTAATTACTGATTTGTCGAACAATTTGGTGTTGGTTATTTTGACTTCATTGGCCATGGAGTAACCAAGTGGTCTATGTATTATGGTTTCAAAAACCACCGTAACTGTCACCCCATGATTCTTCCAACTTCTCGATGATGGCAGAGATTTTGGAAAGAACCAATATGCTATAAATTTGGTCCCCGGTCCCTGCTCCGCGTGTGATCTATTTTTCTGAGTGAAATACACCATTATTTTCTGTGTGGAGATAGGGTCGGAAGCACCAAAATCTTCCCAGTGCCAAGAGTGATGGCTGGAGGTAAATTTCGATTCCTTCCGCTGCAAATTCTGATTGCTTACAGTTGGTATCAGAGCTTTGAAAATGCCTCTGCCTCGATTTTCTTGGCTTCTTTTGGATTTTTTCTTTGTCAATCCAGCCTTAAAACCTCTGCCTCAATTTTTGACCGAATTCTTTTGCTTTTGATTTCTTTCCTGCCAATTTTTGTTTGCAAAACGGAAAACGAAAAAGACATAGGAATTGAAATCGGTTTTTAGCAAACTTACCGGTGGAAATTTGTGTTTCTTCTCCAATCCATTTCATTTCCCCAAATCTCTGCGCTTGGAGGAACGCCGCTGGCACGAAGTGCTGGTGATGCTCGCGGAAGGCCGAAATTGGTCGCAAGAATGCCACTGGTGGCATTGAGCAGACTGCAGGCCACTGGCGAGCGGCGTCGCGGACTGCAGGCGGTGGTGGATCCGGCGTTGTCTGGATTCGGCATCGCGAAACGACACCAAGCACGCAGCGCACTCGGTGTGTGGATGGCTGGCTCTGACGACGAGAGCGACTGGCTCCGGCGATGGTTGCTTGGGCGGTTGGCGTCGGCGTCGTGGCGTCGTGGATTTGGGAAAGGGGAACTGTCGCAAGAGGAAGTGCGGCAGAAGAGAAAAAGTTTGATTTAAAAAAAAAACGACAGAAGAGAAAAAGTTTGATTTAAAAAAATGGCTGCCTAATTAATTGGACCTGGCTGCTCAATTAATTGGACCTCGGGCTTATTAAGGTCCAATTAGATATTAGTGCAAACGTGGATTTGATAAAAAAAATTTTTTTTTTAGTAAAATTCAAAATTATTAATAAAATTATTGATGTTATAATTATTGCATGAAGTTTGCTAATAATTTTAAGTTTTGTTAATAATTTTGCATTTTAATATTTCAAATTTGCATTTGAATATTTCAAATAATTGATCCTAATAATTTTAATTTCAAGGAATAGCCACAGCATCCTTAGAAAATTAAAATTTATATTTAATTATAGGATCACATTAAAATATTAATTATATAAGATATAATAAATTTTATCCCACAGGAAAATTTATTATATTTTATATGATTAATTCGTATAAAATATCAACTTTATTTTTTTTTTCTAATTTACCCACAGGGATTAGAAATTAAGGACATAATTTGATAATTTTATCATATTGTTTTATGAATTTAATTGAATTAATACTTCGGCCCACAGACAAGTTTTATGTCAGTAGATTCATATTTTAGACATATTTTACATTGGTAGATATGTCATGTTGTTTAATTAGCTTCAAATTTCGTAACATGAGTACGATTATTTATTTTGTAGTTTGGCAGCCTGTTAATTTCTTTGATATGATATGTGATGTTCCTGAGCTCCGTGGGGATAATTATAAAATTTGGAAGGAGAGAACTCTTCTTCATTTAGGGTGCAAGGATATTGATTACGCCATAAGGAAGGATGAACCGCCTCCTGAAAATATTGCTCTTTATGAAAAATGGGAGCGATCTAATTGCCTCTCAATAATGTTCATAAAGACCAAGATCTCAGATGGCATCGTGGGTTCTCTTCGAGCATTAATGACAATGTTCGTGATTTGCTAAAGGTAATCGATGATCAATTTGTGTCTTCAGACAAGACTTTAGCTAGCACCCTAATTCATCAGTTCTCATCCATAAAGTTGAGTGGGATACGCGGTATACGTGACCACATTATGAGGATGAGGGACATCATACCAATCAAGAGACTTGAGGTTGAGATGTCTGACTCTTTCCTAGTGCATTACATTCTTAATACTCTACCACCTCAATATGCCCCATTTAAGATCTCTTATAACACACATAAAGAGAAATGGTCAATTAATGAACTTATGACCATGTGTGTTCAAGAGGAGGGTAGACTCACGTGGAAGAGGGTGAGAAGGTAAATTTGACTACATCCGGAAAGAAAAGACATTTGCCAAGGACAAGGGCAAGATTCCCCGCCAAAGGGGACATTAAGAAAAGTTCCAAATGTTTCTTCTGCGAAGAAAGGGCATTTAAAGAAAGATTGCACCAAGTTCAAACAATGGCTTGATAAGAAATATTGACTCTCTTTTTATGCATTATGAATCTAACATGATTGATGTTACTCATGACACATGGTGGATTGACTTTGGTTCTTGATTCATGTTACCAACTCTTTCAGGACTTGCAGGGACTTACGAGCGATTGGGAAGTGAGTGTTACATTTATTACGGAAACAAAATGTCCTCAGCGTGTGGAAGTCGTTGACATTTGCAAGCTTGTCTTAGATAGTGGTTTTATTTTAAGTTTGGAAAAGACATTTTATATTCTGGTTTTGCTAGGAATTTAATTTGATTTCAAGACTTGTATCATTGGATATTCCTTTAATTTTTAAATTCATCTTTGATTATTTCTAATGGATCTGAAATTATTGGATGTAGTATATTGTCGATGGTCTTTTAGTCTTAATTTAGAAAATAATAATCACTATTCTTCTATGCATGTTGGTGTTAAAAGGTGTATCGTGAATGAGAGTTCCTCTAATTTGTGGCATAGGAGATTAGGTCATATTTCCATTGATAGAATTAAGAGGTTGGTACATGATGGAGTACTTAGTACTCTTGATTGGACCGACTTTAGTACTTGTATAGGTGCATTAAAGGTAGCGGACTAACAAGTCAAAGAAAGGTGCCAAGAGGAGTTCTCGATTGTTAGAAATAATTCATACAGGATATTTGTAGTCACGATATAGAATCATACAGTAATAAGTATTTCATCTCCTTTATTGACTATTCTCGTTACATGTATCTCTACTTATTAAAGCAAAAAGTGAAGCACTCGATGCTTTCAAAATTTTAAAATTTGAAGTAGAGAAATAGTGTGACAAAATTAAGATCGTAAGATCGATAAAGGAGGAGAGTACTATGGTAGATACACTGAGAGTGACAAGCTCTACCGGTCCATTTGCAAAGTTTCTTCAAGATTGTGGGATTGTTGCCCAATACACTTTACACAGTTCTCGGATCAAAATGGTGTAAATGAAAGAAGAAACCGAACTTTAATGGACATGGTTAGGAGTATGCTTGCTAGCTCAAACTTCCTAGGTCCATATCATTTGAAACTTTAAAGACAAGCGTATATATCAAAACCGAGTTCCAACGAAGGTATTCGAAAGACACCTTTTGAATTGTTTAAAGGTTGAAGCAGGAGTTCACATCTACGCGTTTGGGGTTACCGTAAGGATTTATAATCCACATGAAAGGAAGTTGGACAGGGACCTTAAGTGCATATTTTGTTGGTTATGCGAAAGATCCAAGGGATATAGATTTTGTTGTCCTTCTCAGAGCACTAGGGTTGTGGAATCAAGAAATGTCAAATTTCTTGAAAATGATTGTAATCGATGGGAAGCGATCGTTTTCAAGACCACGGTCTTGGAAAAGGTCATCAAGATGCTCAATGCTCCACTTCAACCACTTATAGTTCATAATATAGTTCATAATGCACCTTGTGTTCATGCGCGTATTGACAACCGAGTCAAGAGGTTCCTGTTGATCCAAATCTAGTAGACCACGAGGTTCAACAAATACGAAATTGTTGAGCAACACATTTAAGAAGATCTACTAGGACTAAGAGATCAACAATTTCGATGATTATATTGTGTATCTACAAGAATGTGACTACTGATGTTGGGTGAAAATGATCGAAACGTTTTCACAAGCCATGAGTTCTAATGTTTCTGACTTATGGTACAAAGTCATGAAAGAAGAAATGGATTCTATGGCATCTAACAAAGTCTGGGATCTTGTCAAGTTGCCTAATGGTGTAAAAACCATCGGTTGTAAATGGGTCTTTAAAACTAAGAAAGACTCAAAAGGCAACATTGAAAGACATAAGGCTAGACTTGTTGCCAAAAGATTTACTCGGAGGAAGGAATTGACACGGACACCTTTTCTCCTGTATCTAAGAAAGACTCATTCCGTGTAATCATGGCATTGATAGCTCATTTTGATTTGGAGCTACATCAGATGGATGTGAAAACGACATTCCTCAATGGTGATCTAGAGGAAGAGGTTTATATGAAACAACCAGAAGGATTTTCCTCTAGTAGTGGTGAGAATTTAGTCTGTAAGCTAAATAAGTCCATATATGGGTTAAAACAAGCCTCTCGTCAATGGTATTTGAAATTTCATGATGTTATTACTTCATTTGGTTTTGAAGAAAATATCATGGATGTTTGTATATACCAGAAGGTCAGTGGGAGCAAGCTTTGCTTTCTTGTGCTATATGTGGATGATATTTTACTGGCGACTAATGATAAGGGTTTGCTATATGAGGTGAAACAATTTCTCTCAAAGAGCTTTGATATGAAGGATATGGGTAATGCATCTTATGTCATTGGCATAAAGATCCATAGAGATAGATCTAGCGGTATTTTGGGTTTGTCTCAAGAGACCTATATCAACAAAGTTCTAGAGAGGTTTCGAATGAAGGATTGTTCACCAAGTGTAGCGCCCATTGTGAAAGGTGATAGATTCAATTTGAATCGATTGCCTAAAAATGAGCTCGAACGGGAACAAATGAAAACCATTCCATATGCTTCAGCTGTTGGAAGCCTTATGTATGCTCAGGTCCGTACTAGGCCTGACATTGCATTTGTTGTTGGAATGTTTGGGAGATATCAGAGTAATCCAGGTGTTGACCACTGGCGAGCTGCAAAGAAGGTTATGAGATACCTTGAGGAACCAAGATTACATGCTCATGTATATATGGAGAAGTTGGAAGTCATTAGATGCATGATCACGGACTCTGTGTATTGATTCACGAAAATCAACATCTGGTTACGTGTTTATGTTAGCCGATGGGGTTGTGTCATGGAAAAGTGTCAAGCAGACCTTGACTGCTACTTCCACTACGGATCTTGTTTTGAAGCAACCTCGCATGGTGTATGGTTGAAGAGTTTCATATCTGGGCTTAGAGTTGTGGACTCTATTTCAAAGCCTCTGACATTATATTGTGATAATTCAGCAGCTGTATTTATGGCTAAGAACCACAGGAGTGGTAGTCGTAGTAAACATATTGACATTAAGTACTTAGCCATAAGAGAGCGTGTTAAAGAAAAGAAAGTGGTTATTGAACACATTAGCACTGAATTGATGATCGCGGATCCTCTGACTAAGGGCATGCCACCAAAGGGTTTCAAGGATCATGTAGCACGAATGGGACTTGGTTCCATAATGTAATATTTCTTCAATGAAACTCTAATGTTCTTTAATGAAACTCTTATTTAGTTGGGATATTTCTTTCTTGAGTTGTATACATATTTATTGTTTTGAGAAATATCATTATGTTTGGACCACAAATAAACATAGGGTTTATTTAACTTATTTGGGGTTGACATTGAGAAGTGTAACATATTGTGATACATGGAAGATAATACTCATATTTAGAGGAACTGTCGCTATGATCCATATGTTAATATTATTATACAGTGGATACACATAGACCAAGTGGGAGAATGTTGGTTATTTTGACTTCATTGGCCATGGAGTAACCAAGTGGTCTATGTATTATGGTTCCAAAAACCACCGTAACTGTCACCCCATGATTCTTCCAACTTCTCGATGATGGCAGAGATTTTGGAAAGAACCAATATAAATTTGGTCCCCGGTCCCTGCTCCGCGTGTGATCTCTTTTTCTGAGTGAAATACACCATTATTTTCTGCGTGGAGATAGGGTCGGAAGCACCAAAATCTTCCCAGTGCCAAGAGTGATGGCTGGAGGTAAATTTCGATTCCTTCCGCTGCAAATTCTGATTGCTTACATTTGGATGTCTTCATGACATTTCAGTTCAAAGTTTATATGCACTACTGAACTTGGCATCTCCATAGGTTTTATAAAACTTCAGAGTCCTTGCCATATTCTGATTACTGAAAGTTAAGTATCTGAATTTTTTGAAAGAAAAAATTTGATTCTTTATTCTTCGTTGCAGATTGGGTTTTGGAAGAAATCAAACTTAATATTTCTCTTCTTCCTACTCCGGAAATTAATACTGCCTTTCTACTCCTTCACCTTGTTTTGCATCCTCCTCCCAATGACAATGTTTGTCCCGGAAGCTGAGCTGCCTGCATGGATAGTCTGCTACATTCCTGCAATCATGTCCTTCCTCAACATCCTGCCTGCCCCAAGATCCTTCCCCTTCATAGTTCCTTATCTCCTCTTCGAAAACACCATGTCCGTAACCAAGTTCAATGCCATGATATCTGGCCTATTCCAGCTTGGGAGTGCCTATGAGTGGGTCGTCACCAAGAAATCTGGTCGGTCTTCAGAAGGTGATCTGTATTCTTTAGTCACCAAGGAGTCTGAGAGCCTAAGAGAAACCTCCATGCCCAAACTTGAAACTTTGCCGAAATCGACTTCAAAAACAACAAAGGACTCCAAGCAAAAGCATAACAGGATCTACAGGAAGGAGTTGGCATTGGCATTCCTTCTCTTGACTGCTTCAGCAAGGAGTTTATTATCGGCCCAGGGTATACATTTCTACTTCCTCCTCTTCCAGGGCATCTCATTCCTCCTGGTGGGTCTCGACCTTATCGGTGTGCAGATCGAGTGAGATAATGAAGCTTTCACAGCAACAATCATCAGAGTGACCCAGCGGGATCAGAAAGCATGATCACAGGAATATGGAAAAAGATGTATTTGATGCTGCTAGATCACAGCATCATTTGCATCCTACTTTTGGGATGATTTAAGTAACATTTTCCTCTATTGGGAGGTGTACATAATCCAAATGCCGTTGGGAAAAAAAAAACATAGAAGAAATAGATATAAAATTGAAATTGCGGTAAAAGAAAATTATTGAAATATACTTCAGGTAGCGCAGAGTGCTTTTAGAGAATGAATTTCATTCCTTTGATGCAAAGGTTGGAATCGCCAATCTAGCGGCCCCTACTGGTTCGCCTCCGGGCCTGCGTAAGGGATGTAAATCACGGTGGGCCTTTGGCCCTTGGGACTAGTGACCGGCGCATGGAGGGACGGGCCTCGCGTTTGCGAGGGATTGATCCCTTGTTCATTGATGCAAGATTCTGCATGCGCTAGCCACTAGGCCCTTCCCGCAGGGGCAGAATGAATTTCATTCCTGAACATTACCATGGAAGCATCGAAGCAAGAAGAAAAGAACGATCTAGAAGACCGGAAAAGAGGGCACACAAGTCAATCCATTTTAATGCAAGTTAGGTTTTGGATTCACACCCCTTGGACAAATGGAAAGGCAAGAGAGAGGCATTTGCCTAATCATATTTATATTATTTTAAAAGTGAAATTTAATATAAACTAATCCATTTATTTTAAAATTTTAACGCGGAACTATGCAAACTTTTTCTGAAGAGTCATTTTTTGTCTATTGTTGTTCACACTTCCTACAAAAGCTTCATCTTTTCAGGTGTTTTTCATTGGTAAGGTTTTCTTTCAGTTCGAATTGGATTTCTCTTAAAGTTGTTGTTCATCATTTTGAATTCCCCTGGAATTGTCAGCATTAGCAAAAAGATTCATACTGTATGATATCCTTTTTGTTCAGATTAAACTCGATCTGACAACCAAGTTTCCAAAATGAATAAGAGGTCATGAACTCTCAGCGTTAACAATGAGATCAAGGTCATCATAGAAAGGGAAAGAAGATAACAATTCTTCATGGTTTTTGATGCGTGTGCTATCTCATTTGTCTAAAATTGATGGAAATACATAAATTGAATATTTTGCTATTGTAGAAGTAGAAAAACTTAAACAAACGACGTCTTCTTTTGATATTAAGAAGGAAAAAAAAGAAGCTATTATCCAAATGGCAATTTGGCAACGTCCATTTTGAATGATATCCTTCCATAATTTTTGGTGATCTAGTTATTCATCATATTATTCCCTTGAAGAAATTCATTGCATGCGTATAAAATTAGTTCTACAAGAGCTAATCAATCAGACTGCTGCATAACGACCATCTCATGGGAAACATACCCATCTCCTGGAAGAACAAGCGCGGGCTCTCTCCTCTATTACGATCTCCACACAAATTAAACAGAGGAGACGACGGGTGCTTTGCCGGAGAAGTCCTTACTGCCAGTGACTAGCTAGGATGGTCTGCGGCCATGGCCTGAGTAATTGTGTTCGCCAGCCTCCATGCAGGTTAATGCAGAGAGCAGTGTGAAGATCACTAATGATGGATCGAATGATATGAAAGAATGGGAAGACCCCAGCAAGTGCACCGGCGAGGCGCGTGTTAGTATAAAAGGAAGAGAAGAAAGAAGCGGAAGAACAAGTCACTTTGCATGAGTTGCCTTGCAAGGCAATCACTGGGACAAGGGATAATGCTTTGGCGAAGCTATCAGTGATTCATCAGATTAATTGGAAGCAAAAGGGTGTGAATTGAATACTAAGTTTAATTTGTTTTAAGAAGTTAAACATAAAAGGCAACGATCTGCAAGCCCACCTACCGAAAACAACCAACACAATTTATTTATATATATAAATATAAATATATTCAAAGGATCTTCTAATTATACGAAACAAAACCACTCGAAACAGAAACACTCCAGTGAAGGAGAAATTACACACCAGTAGAGATTATTTCTTTCTGTTTTTCTTTCACGCCACTGCATAGTTAAAGCCCTCCTTGGTACATGATCTATTTATCTATATATTTCATGCGTTCTAATATTTTTTAGTCGATTTTGGCTACCTTCGCCGCAATATTATATAGTTACTCCTCCGTAGTGAAAAGAGGGTCCAGCCGGCGTGTGCCGCCCTTCAACAGTAGGCGACGCAGTGCGTCTTGCAATCGATCGTGCACCCTCCGCCGCCTCCGCCGCCGCCGTATCCCTTGCCGGAGTAGCTGTACGATGTGAAGCATCTGGCTGGGCATGTTATTTTCTTCTTGTAGCACGGGCCCCTGTCTGCGCACACCACTGAGGGCGCCTCCACGCCGTCGCGGGCGTACCCTCCGCCGGGTCCTCCGTAGCCGCCGCCCACGCCCGCTCCCCCTCCGCCTCCGCCTCCGCCTCCGCCGCCGAACCCTGGAAAGCTGTACCCGCCGCCGTAGAAGCCACCGCCAGGGATGTAGCTCTCGGTGCCCACCGAGTCCTTGTCCAGTGGCTTATCATTCCCTCCGAGGTCGCGGACGGCGACGGCGGTAGCGAGGAGAAGGGAGAATAGCAGGAGAGTGCTCGTCCTCATCGTGTTTGATTGATTTAGTGCCGATTACATCGCCTTTTATGGCACAAATCTCTCATAAATTGGAAGGAAAAAAGGTCAATAAAGTCGAATCAAAAAAATAAAAATAAAAATAAAAATAAAAGCTCGATCGGTGACTTCTGTTCAATTACTTTCTCTCTGTTCAAACAATCACAGACTAACTCCCAATTTAGTTGATAAAATTGGACGTGGCAAATTAACGTTTAGTCCAAAACATCGTGGTTAAATTCCGGACAAAGTATGACAAAATTAGGTTAAACAGTATATACATGGCCATGCATGGAGCAGGCACTGATGGATTAATGGCACGTAACAGAGTCACGCACTGTACGACCCGAGTCTTTGGACAGCACATAGTGGCAAAATAAGATGGTAAATGAGCAAGTCAAATTAAATTTTATAACGTTTATGAATATTAACTGAACATAAACGAATTCTTTGTCATTAACACTTAATTCATTTACCGTTCTGGGCAAAATATGCTTCTGCCGACAACAGAAGTTGATTGGGTTAATTAAAGTAATTCGGATTAGATTGGTGATTAAAAGGCACACTTGTTTCGGGGGGCATTTGGCACACTCTCATGTGAAGTGGAGTGGATATACTTGTCACTGGGATCGCAATTATAGCTAAAAGCTGGGCCACCGCGTCATGCATGACTTCCTCGGGAAGATAATTTATGGTGGAAGATCAGTTGTGGCGTTTGATTCTAATTCTACGTGGGGTTACTTTTCGCATGCCTCTTTCCTTTCCGTCTTCTGCATATCCGTTTCAGATGGGGGGAGAGTTATCCAGAGTGTGCATGGATGGGACGATGGGCGTTGATTAAGTGCAAAATTGGTGCGTTTAGTTGGAGGTAGACAGGCGAGATTTGTGGAACAGGCGTACCTCTGTTTCATTGCGTTGCTGTGGACTGGGCTGCTTCGTTCGTAAATTGTGACTTTTCATCGTCTACCACCAAGGAATCATGATCCCGTGGCCATTCTCAGACTCTGGTTTGGAGCGCAGTTTTAAATCTTTCGCGCTTTTATTGGCATAGGAGGTGACCAGATGGTGAAATGGAATGAAATCAATAGACTGAAAGAGAGTATATGTGCTCGATCGAGTACGAGAGCGCTTACTTAAGGCGTGTTTCTACTGCGAGAAGTCTGGGCACAATATGGAGAACTGTGGCGATCGATCGACAACAGACGTCGAGGCCAACTAGAGGGACTATGATGAAAGCAATGCCTGAGGATTTGGAAACACATTAGAGGATAATCAGAAAAGAAATGAGACTCGCACACAGGCGGCAACTGTTGGCACATGAAGATGGAATCGAGCAGCATTGGAAAACAACGAACATGCCAAATGGACCCTACGGTCGATCGTCCATGATGAGAGCGAAGAAAGAACGTGATCGATCGAGGAACAATGGGAAACACAACGGACCAGAAGTGCCTGCCGCAAAGGAATTTCCCTGATTCTGGGGTCGCCCACTTTAACTGGCTAACTTTAATGGAGGTGAATAATCAGGGGGCCGGTTTCTTTCCACTCAGAAAAATTTTCAAGCTCTATCGACGGCCTACAGGCCCCCGTTTGCACGCGAAACTGGCTGGAATATATTTTGTGCCCCAGTCCCGAAGTTCGTAAAGGACTGGAACGGGCTTAGTATGGGTTCGTGTATCTTTTATTTTTTGTGCCCATCTCTCAACTCACGGAGATGACCGAGGTGACAGTGCCGGAATGAAATTCGACCTTTGGCGGGGATGATGCTGCAAAAGGCCTGGACCTGCACACAAGGCTTCCCACTCAGCTCAGGAGAGGCAGGCACTCCAGGAATCAATCAGATAGAGGCCTAGGACCGGACTCTGCAGGCACTCAGGACTCAGGAGGTGGCTACGAACAACGAAATTGTTAGAAGACCGGACAGAGCGAGAGAATCTAATAAACTTGCAGCCCGCATGGATGCCAATGGAGGACAGTGTACGTGTGATGATGACAGTCCGCATCCCTCCCATGTTTAACTCCTGAGGGAGATAATAGTTTGGAATAGCATGTTGACTTCCGAAATAATTGGGGAGACGACAATCTGATATGAGTTCGTCGAGATTAGTGTTTAATACTATCTTCGTAAAACGATATTGCTCTGCTCAGGTGTTTACGGATAGCAACAATTCATTTCAGATTGAGTTTGAGTGATTTATTCTGTTCTCTAGGGATCTATTTATACTAGGTGAAGAGATGAGGTGCCCTTTGATGAGTTTAATCTGAGTCATTGAATGTAGAGGGTTGTAACCCTTCATCAAACTTTTTAATCTCAGTCATTAGATCTGGATGATTGTGACCTTTCAAATCATCCTTTGATCTCAGTCGCCAGATCTGGATCCGGCGATCCAGTCAATCCGACGCTCCAGATCAATCGTAATCATCAGCGGTTCGATCGTGATTCTTCGCGATCAACGCTCCAGATCGCGCTACTCACTCTCTTCGTTCCAACGTGTCCATCCGATTGCCCAGTCAGCAGCCAGTCACCTCTCCATGCCCAACTGAGTGTCATGTATACATGACACATCACCCGAGTGCCACGTAGGCACTGCCATGTCACCCGGAGCTTAAATTTAAGATCCTCGTGAAGACGCGAAGTGCAAAGTGTGCCAACAAAGTGCCCATTGCGCGCGTGGCGAGTGGCGGGCTTGCAGGTGCGAGCACCTGCTCGTCCATTGGATGAGAGTATCTGTGCTTATTTAAATTAACTCAATTAACTCATCAACACATATAAGGAAGTAAATCTTCTATGGAATTTCCAATGTGGGACTATTGTTCCCCTTACTTCCTTTAGTAACTTTTTTAGGCTGACTTTAACAATTAATTTCTCATTTATCCATAATCAGTTTTGAGCAAATTAATAGTCTAGATTCATCTACTCGAAACGTAGATTTCGATTTTGAAGTTAATTTAGACTTTCATTGATTGATGGCAAATCGAATTTCCTTTTCAAAACCGTATATTAGTCTTTATATGACCCAATATCTAACATAGCTAGCACAGTGCAGGGAGTCTTCGTTTCAAGAAATACTGAATTAGATGTTAAGCTGGTGTCAGTATACTCATTGTGCACAAAAGGTTGGAATCGTCGGTTGTCGGTTTAGCGGTCTCTTGATCTCGGCTTCACAAATATGAGGAATAAATCAAGGTTGATCAATGACCTTGAATACGATGAAGGATATGATCCGGCATAGATATAAATGATAGTAAACTCATCTGTAAAAGATTGGATCCGTCAACCTAATAATTTTCATCGGTCTGTCTCGCAATCATTGTGAAAGAAGTAAATCACGGAGAGTTCTATAGGTCTTGACGTAATGACCAAGACACATAGAGATCATGTGAATCTATGAAAGAGTTTTAGACCTCCTTTGAAAATCGATCCATATCATTTTTATATACAAATAAGGTGGAATCACCTGTTATCTTTGTGGGGACTGATGATAATATATATACTCAGGATTATATTATACATGGCATGTAAAACATGATTTTCTTTTTTAATCAAAAGTAGGAAGTATTCATTTTATATAGTTACGATAATTGAAAATAGGTGGAACCCAACTGAATTAATTAGGTATTTATTATGAATAAAAAAAATCTTTTATTTTTAAAATAAAAAATTCAGTTTTTTTTATGGTTCGTGAATTGTTATAGAATCATGGACAGTCGATTTTTTTTTTTTGGGGTCTAACAGGATTCAAATTGGATAATATTATAAACGGTGGGTCCATTTGCAACGCTAAAATGGGCATATTCAAGGCATCGACAGGGAAGGAATTGAAAGATCTCGAAAATAATTTTTCTTTTTCTTTTTCTTTTTTTCTCGAAAGGACCTAAGAGCATTCGATAGAAGCTTCCTACCTCCCGTTGTAGATGACATGGCAATTTAAAAAAAAAATCCTCTTATAATGAGAGAGCTCTTTTAAATATATTTTGAAAACGACTCCTCGTATGAAAAACCGTTTCTTATTTTTTCTTATTATTTTTATTATTATTAAAATAATTATAATTTTTTTTTTTGAAAAAAATACAAATTAATAAAAAATATTATTCAATGATTAATTGAACCATCATTCTCGAACTGATTTAGTTAATATATTAACACGTTAGGGTATGATCAATGAAAAAAATAATTTTATATTATATTTTATGAATAATTTGTAACGAAGAATGAATGAGATCTATAAAAAAAAATTGTACAGTAAAAAATAAATATTTTTTTTTATTTTTGATATTTTATTTACGTGATAATATATTATAAGAATCATATAGAAGATCTCTAATGATTTTTACCATCGAAGATATTCTAACCCTTTAATTACGGTGAAAAAGTTTCATTTGCAAAAATATCTTCTTCTTTTTTTTTTAAGTTTTTAGGCATCGTTGAAAATTGAAATTCAAGCATAGCCCGCAAATTCGTCTCCTGATCATAATTTTAGAGAAAAAACATTTTTTCACGAGTTTTGACTGGATGTCATTTCCCTATAAAAGTCGTCTCTGGATCGGCCTCCCACGGAGCTCCTCTGCCTGCTCTGCTCTGCTCTGACAATGGAAAACATCTATTTTAAAAAATAAAAATAAAAAGAGTTTTTCAATGCAAATCATTTGCTGTGGAAGCAACAGACCGCAATTCTTCTTGGATGCGCAAAATGGTCCACCTCTTCGTCTTTGACTGCTTCAACTTAAGAATTTTTAATCCATTCGGTGACTTTGTCGACCAATTTCGAGAAGAACAAAACAATTAGGAAGTCGGTCGTCGCTTTATTATTCATACTGTCGGTATACACGGCAATTATTCTCGTTACTTTCTTCCGATTATTTACTTTCCCATTCTTCGTTGCGACTTAGACATTTTGGTCTCTTATCTTAATTTTTATTTATTGTATTAGGTGTAGTGACTTAGACATTCGGTTCTCTTTTTTTTCTTAATTTTTATATATCTTAGTAGGTGTGCCTTTTGCTCGGAATCGCTCGCGGCACTGTGATGTCCATCTAAGCGACCTTCGATATCAGTTCCATAGCTATGACTTTTGACCAGATCGACGCAGCAGAGGTATTCTCGGTGCAAAAACATTGAACCATCGATTTGACGGTCTCTCATTTCGATCAACTCTTGTTTTATCTACAAACTTCATCGTATTTTAACTACCATATCATTTTCACGAGGACCTTTCATTCCGATGTCATAAGTATAAAAAAATAAATTATGAGTGATCGTTGATACAAGTCATAAAGACGAACCGATTAAAAAAAAATCAAAACTGAAACATTCTCCAATACATTTTTTTTATAAGGATAATAACTGAATACAAAGGAACATGAATGAAAGAACGAAAATCTTTATGGAACTGATATAAAACAGCGAAAAATAAAAAAGCTAAGCGATACGTATAGAGAATTCGCTGAAATGGAAAAAGAAAGAAAAAGGATCTTGCTAATGTAGAATCAAGTAGTATTCCATTTCGTTCTACTTTCAGTAGATTCACAGAAACTCCCTTTCTATGCTTCAAAGGGAATCACTACAGACTGAGAGAAGCGAGATCAACTCGCTTAATTGCTATGTGTTTGTAATCTAAACAGCATTTGTAAAAAAATTATCATTTAATAGGAAAAAAAAGAAGAGTTTTTTACCCGCTGTACATATGAGAGAGCGGAATCTAGTGTTCTTTTTTTGCTTCGAAGGCAAGAGGTTTATTGTGGTGATGGCGTCGCGAACCGGAGTGGTGGAGGTGGTTGCTCTTGCTCCCACCGTCGTCCTTCATGAGTTCGTCTCTGTTGCTCTTCTTCGCCTCCGTCTTAACGTAGAAGTCGACGAAGAGGAAGAGCAGCGCCGCATTGAGAACGGAGTTGAAAACCCAAGCGCCGATGCCGTTGCATCCGCCCTTGGCAAAGTGGAGGAGCAGGAAGCCGAGGTGGCAGACGAGGTTACAGCCGGTGAGCGCGACCTGGCAGGCGAGCACCAGAACGGTCCCACTCCTGGAGGCGACCGGGAGGCCGACGCCGACCCAGAAGCGGTAACCGAAGACGATGGCCTGGGCGAGCGTGGCGGAGAGGATGGCGACGACCTGGAAGGACTGCGAAAACTCGAGCCAGAGGAAGGACATGCAGACGAAGGCGGAGTGGCGGAACACCGCGGAGAGGGCGCAGCGGCGGCGGCGGAGGATGTTGATGAAGGTGCGGAGGAGGTGGACGAAGCGGGAGAGGTAGAAGGCGTAGGACCAGAAGAAGACGCGGCCAGAGGAGCGGGTGCCGAGGGGGAAGCAGATGAGCCACTGCATCGGGGTGGTGCGGGAGCGACCGCGCCAGTACCAACGGGTGTCGCGGATCTCGGCGGCGACGGAGAGCAGAAGACCCAGGAAAATGCCGGCGGAGGCGAGGGCCATGGCGAGGGAGTGGAGGGCGGGGAGGGGGCCAAGGGGAAGGGGCTTGAGGCGGAGGAGACGGACGAAGAGGTGGACGGCGATAGCGAGTAGAGCGTAGGCGGAGAGGAAGGAGACGAGGAAGGACCATGTGGAGCCCCAGGACTGGGCGTGGCTCCAGCGAAAGCCGACGACGGCCTGGTGCTCCGCCATCCAATAAGCGATCCCACCGCCGCTGCTATTCTCCATCCAGATTAACCCCCAATCGGATCGATCTCCTTCCCTTCCCTTCCCTTCCTCTGGTAGTTCTCGATGATTGTCGTTGTGAATGCCAATTGCTGCCTACGGATGTCCAGATCGGACAAATGGGAAAAATTCTCGGCCTCGGCGTCGGCCTCGTCCCCTCTGCTCGTCTCGATCGAGATTTGAATGAGCTGGCTGGTGGCGACGGATGGTTCGCCGTGGAGACGAAATTAATATAAGACAAAGAAAGGAAGGAAGCCTGGACGGGACATAAAGCTGGGTCATTGTCGGGGGGCGTAAAAATAGGCAACGTTTTTGCGATGCGCTTCGTGCCGTACGCCTTCTTCACCTTCGCGCTTGTTGTCGTAAACACTTCAGGGAAGCTTAGGGCATTTAGGAAACGACTCGAAGATATCACTGGGGACTATGTCGGAGACCTTCGTCGAAATAATTAGAGAGACAGTAAATTGATATGAGTTTGTCGAGGTTAGTGTTCAATATTATCTTCGTAAAATGATATTGTTCCGCTCAGGTACTTACGAATAGCAATTCGTTTCCAAAATACAACGACGATGTCTCGGAATAATAGCACTATAAATTTCGAGATCGGCGAACTTACTCGTAGGCTTTTTGGACTCTGGATGCAGAGGATGGATGGATGAGATGAGAACTTGAGTGAATGAGTTTGAGTTATCTATTCCATTTTCTAGGGATCCTATTTATACTAAGTGAAGAGATGAGGTGTCATTTGGTGAGTTTAATCTGAGCCATTGGATATATAGGGTTGTAACCCTTCATCAAACTTTTTAATCTCAGTCATTAGATCTGAATGATTGTAACCTTTCAGATCATTTTTTGATCTCAGCTGCCAGATCTGGATCCAACGATCCAGTCAATCCGATGTTCCACATCAATTGTAATCACCAACGGTTCGATCGTGATTCTTCGCGATCAACGCTCCAGATCGCGCTACTCACTCTCTTCGTTCCAACGGTGTCCATCTGATTGCCCAGTCAGCAGCCAGTCACATCTCCATGCCCAACCGAGTGTCATGTATACATGACACATCACCCGAGTGCCACGTAGGCATTGTCATGTCACCTGGAGCATAAAAAATGCAGTCTTAACATCCATTTGATGTATTTCAAGATCATACAATGCTGCGAGGGCTATCAGCACTCGTATGGACGTAATCCTTGTCACCGGTGAATATGTGTCGAAGTAATCAAGGCCTTCTTTTTGCTTGTACCCTTTGACTACAAGTCTAGCCTTATACTTGTCAATAGATCCATCAACTTTATACTTGCGTTTTAGTATCCACTTACAGCCTAATGGTTTAGCATCAGAAGGAAGGTCCATTAATTTCCAAGTATGATTATTCATGGTGGACTCGATTTCACTATTGACTACTTCTTTCTATAATGGGGCGTCGGGACTAGAGAGAGATTCACTCAATGTTCTTGGATCCGTTTCTGACATAAAAGTCATAAATTCTGGCCCGAACGATTTCTCAACTCTAGCCCGTTTGCTCCGACGTGGCTCTTCATTTTGATAGTAAATAGTCCTTTTACGATAATTAAGATCTGAGACATCATTATTGTTAGAACTTCCGTTGCTATCAATTTGAATGTTTTCCCTTTTATTTGGGAATACATTTTCAAAGAATATCGCATTCCGAGATTCTATGGTTGTTCCCACATGAATATTAGGAATGTCTAACTTATGAACTATGAACCGATATGCACTACTGTTTTGGGCATATCCGACAAATATTACATCGAACGTTTTAGGTCCGATTTTTATTTGCTTTAGCCTGGGTACTTCGACCTTTGCCAGGCACCCCCACACTTTTAAGTATTTGTACGATGGCTTGCGGCCTTTCCATAGTTCATATGGTATTTTATCATTTTGCTTGTGAGGGATTTTATTGAGAATGTGATTTGTCGATAATAAGGCTTTCCTCCACAAGTTCTGGGGTAAGCCTAAATTTATCAACAAGGCATTCACCATTTCCTTGAGTGTCCGATTTTTACGTTCGACAACACCATTTGATTGAGGTTAGTAAGGCGTCGATGTCTGATTGATAATGCAAGATTCTGAACAAAATTCATCAAACGGTGCACCATATTCTCCACCTCTATCGCTGCGAATTATTTTAATTCGTTTATCAAGTTGATTCTCAACTTCTGTTTTATAGGTTCTAAAAGTCTCTAAGGCTTCGTCTTTACTTCTTAAAAAAAAGACATAACAGAACCTCGTGCAGTCATCGATAAAAGTAATAAAATACTTTTTACCTCTTCTGGTTTGCACGAATTTTAAGTCACATAGATCACTATGTATTAACTCTAGAGGAGTCGTTGACCTTTCCACCGAATGAAAAGGTAGTCTCGTTATTTTTGCTTCCACGCACACTTCACATTTGTGTATTTTATCAACATCGATATTTGGTAATAAATTTAATTTGACGGGACATTTTAGAGTGTTATTATTAACATGTCCAAGTTGATCATGCCATAAATTAAAACACTCGACAACATAACTGGAAGTTTTTATTTTATTACCATCAAATTGACGGTATATAGTCATTACAACCATCTTGAACAGACTTTGTTCTAAGTATCCTTTACATACAAATACACCATTCTTCGTAAGTACAAAATTATTTGATTGGAACACTAGTCTAAACCCGACTTTAACAAGTGTCGGTCCAGAAACTAGGTTCTTTCTGATGTCGGGCACATGAAGCACATCAATAAGCGTTAGCTCTTTTCCTGACGTCATTTTCAGAACAACTTTCCCGAGTCCGACAATCGGTGATGTTGTGGAATTGTCCATATAGAGCTTCATTCCATTTATCGGAGTATACTTGGAGAACATCGTCTTATCATAACATATATGACGTGTTGCTCCAGTATCTATCCACCACTGCTTCGGGTTGTCCACCATCGTGTTGGTTTCAAACACGACCGCAGTGAGATCAAGCTCCATGTCGTCAGAAGTTGCGACCTGGTTCACAACTTTCTTCTGACTCTTGGTTGGTTTCTTTGGGCGTCTGCAGTTTTTGGACATGTGTCCTGGCTTTCCGCAGTTGTAGCACGAGCCCTTGAATTTCTTGTCTGAAGCCTTCTTTTTGAATTGCTTCGGCTTTTTGGTGTTCGGCTCAGCCAGGTTAGACATCTCGTCAATAGTCCGCTTCATTCCTTTAGAGTCGGAGAATCTTCGATTATCCTCCTCTATTCGTAGCCTCAGGATCAGGTCTTCAAGCCCCATCTTCTTTTGCTTATGCTTCAGGTAATTTTTGAAATCCTTCCACGACGGGGGGAGTTTCTTAATTCTGGCGCTACTTAACGACTTCGTTGACTCATGCCTTCGGCATTGAGATCATACAATGCTCGGTTTCATATCTTGGACTTGAGATGTCACACTTGGAATCCACCATAAGCGATGAATTTCTTCAAACCAGCATTTTCGGTTTTGTATTTCTTCTCTGGTGATTCCCACAGAGATTTCGTCGTCTCTATCAGACTATACACGTTATACAACATGTTGTCCAATGCATTGAGAATGTAATTACAACACAGGAAATCTCCGTGCGACCATGCATCGCTAGCAGCCTTACTATCGGAATCATCTTCCTTAGCGGCTGGTGGGTCTTCACGCAAAAATCGTACGAGGTTTAGCGTTGTCAGATAGAACAACATCTTCTGCTGCCATCGTTTGAAATCGGCTCCGTTGAATTTCTCCGGCTTCTCTCCGAGTGGAACAGAGGTTGTGACTCCGGGTGAAACAGTAGTCGGAACGTCATTGATCACGGCTATATCAGATTGCAATAATATCGTTTTACGATCGTTGGGGACCTTTGTCGAAATAATTGGGGAGACAACAAACTGATATGAGCTCGTCGAGACTAGTGTTCAACACTATCTCCGTAAAACGATATTGCTCCGCTCAGGTGCTTCCAAGACCGACGAACCTACTCGTAGGCTTTTTGGACTCTGGATGCAGAGGATGGATGGATGAGATGAGAACTTGAGTGAATGAGTTTGAGTTATCTATTCCATTCTCTAGGGATCCTATTTATACTAGGTGAAGATATGAGGTGCCCTTTGGTGAGTTTAATCTGAGTCATTGGATGTAGAGGGTTGTAATCCTTCATCAAACCCTTTAATCTCAGCCATTGGATCTGGATGATTGTAACCTTTCAGATCATCCTTTGATCTCAGGCGCTAGATCTGGATCCAGCGATCCAGTCAGATGTTCCAGATCGATTGTAATCGCCAGCGGTCCGATCGTGATTCTTCGCGATCAATGCTCCTGATCGCGCTACTCACTCTCTTCGTTCCAACGGTGTCCATCCGATTGCCCAGTCAGCAGCCAGTCACCTCTCCATGCCCAACCGAGTGTCATGTATACATGACACATTACTCGAGTACCACGTAGGCACTGTCATGTCACTCGGAGCATAAATTTAACTTCCTCGCGACGACGCGAAGTGCAAAGTGCGCCAACAAAGCGTCCATTGCGCGCGTGCGCGCGTGGCGGGCTTGCAGGTGCGAGCACCTGCTTGCCCATTAGATGAGAGTATCTGTGTTTATTTGAGTTAATTCAATTAACTCATCAATACATATAAGGAAGTAAATCCTCTATGGAATTTCCAATGTGGAACTATTGTTCCCCTTACTTCCTTTAATAACTTTTTAGGCTGACTTTAACAATTAATTTCTAATTCACTAATAATCGGTTTTGAGCAAATTAATAGTCTAGATTCATCTACTCGAAATGTAGATTTCGATTTTGAAGTCAATTTAGACTTTCATTGATTGATGACACATCGAATTTTTCTTTTCAAAATCATATATTGATCTTTATAAGACCCAATATCTAACCGACTATTCATAACTTTTGTATTTCACAATTTTTTTTAAAAAAAAAATCTAAATCATTAATTTATAGAAATTTCACTCTTTAATTTTTACTCTGATAATAACAGCTTTTTCTATTTGGTTAAAAAACGAAAATCATTTTAATAATATTTTTGGAAAAAGAAAAATGAAAACGGAAATTTAAAAAAAAATCTCATTTTTTTCTCCTAAATTTACTCTTTATCTTCTATTGTCTCGTATTACCAATTGTACCCCCATTTGATTATTGATTTAGTAAATTCGAATTTAAATTCAATAATTAAAGAAATCTTAATTTCTATCTGTTTTACAAAATACATTCCTTACACAAACTCAGATTTTTGCCATGAAAAATCAGAATTTATAATTCTTATTAAAAGCATTTTCCGAATTTATAGCGATGACATTGATTATACATTCAGATTTTTGGGAAAATAATTTTTTGTTTGTCGGAAAATTCGTACGCGATAATTTTTTCATCGTCCGATCAAATGATATTTCACAATAATAAAAAATATACAATATTTTTATTATCTATCTTCTTCTCTAGTAAATATTATAGCTCAATCTTTGAATTTGTCAAAGGCATTGTCACCGTCTGATCGACTGAACCTCGATCGGATTTCAAATCAGAATCTGCTCGAATTGCGGTCGCAATAACAGTCAGCATGGGAGTTTGGTTAGATTTCGATTGTAATTCGCCGAATTACGGATTGCGACTAAATTGCGATCGAAATTGACCGTGATTGCGTCCACAATTCGACATATTCTGACCTAAATTCTGTCGAAATCCGATCTTGGTCCGATTGAACTTCGACGTCGATCGAATCGCACAAGAAATCCGACCGTTTGACCAAAGCAGGCCCTAGGAGAGGGCTATCAGGGCTCTCACTCAGGGTCCAAAATTTTTTAACATGTTATTAGAGCTCAATTTTTAAATTGTACAGTGGAAATATAATCTAATTTTTCAATTTCATCTAGGACTTTTGAATTTAATTTTCAAATCAAGACCGGCTCTCCGTCCGACGATTATGCTAAATAACAAAGGATGCTCAAGAGACGTCGACATCGAATTGGGGTCGGGGGGAGGTGGTCGGGCACTGAGAAAAAAAAGGATGTCCAGGCATGAGACGGAGCGCGATGGAGTTTACTGTACATTACTATTTTCATGCACGAGTCATCGACATCAGATGCACAGTGATTTCGCAGCTAATGATTGTATTTTAGGTGTAATATCGTAGTCACCTGTCTGTCCCACCTGATGGCGATTCTTACCGCCTCCTGGCTGCATTTTATTGTCGATCATGATTCCTCGAATCTTACCATCATTTCACCGTAGCCTCCAGGCAAGCTCCGTTTTGAGCTCGTTGCAGTGACTTGTGAGTGAATGCTCACAGAATCTGCTACTAAAGTTTTTCGGAGTTGTGTTTTTTTTTTTTTTTTTCCCTTTCATGATTTTATTTTTAAAGATAAAAAAATAAGTGCAAGTTTTAGTAAATATAAAAAAGATAGGCACATGGATTTAGATATTTTTAAAAAATAGGTATTTAATATGCGGCGAAAGTAAAATCTCAAGTCTCTGTTTGCGGAGATACAGGGGAAGAAAAAACTAAAAAGAAATCCCGATGGAAATTAGAAAACTTAACAAAAAGGATTAAATGGATCGATCCGAGTAAAATATAAAAAAAAAATGTCGAATTAAGGTGCAGAGGAGATCGCGAGAACAGAACATATTAAATATTTATTTATCTGTCGATGGGAGGAGATGATGCTTCATTTGTGATCTTAGCGATACGCAACGAGAATTATCCCCATACGATGAAAAAAAAAACAATAATATAATTTCGATGTGATGGCCGAGCTGCTTTTGATTTTTGAGCTGGTCTTTGGACAACTAAACTACCGTTGTTGGACGCCATACCGTCTTCGGATTTAGTTATTAGATTTTTTTTTTTTTAAAAAAAATGAAAACCATGTGCAAAAAGTTGGAAGTGTAATTTAACGGTTTTCATCGATCTGTCCTATAATCATTATGAGAGAGATAAATTACGGAGAGTTTTATAGATTTTGATGTGTTGGTAGTTTTAGTATCTAATTAGAGATAATCTTAGCAAAATTAAAAGAAAGAACGAAACACAAAATTGAAAAAAAACCTTACAATGGTTTCGTCAGAATCTTCTTGCGTCCAAGGAAGAAGATGATGCTCTCTGTCTGAGGAATAATCACAGTGGAAACCTTCTACTATTCCACGAGACAAGATCCAATGAAGCATTGGTGTTCGTTCTTCTCTCCGACGGCAGCCTTTCGGCGTCAAAACCCTAAACTCTTCTCTCTTTTTTCTTTGGACGCATCACACCCCCTTATAAAGGGGGTGTTACTTACGCACGGCGCGCCATCAAGACTGTACTGCGCACACGCTGCACCGCAACGTGCAGTCTACATCTCTCACTCGTCCAAAGTATGTCACATAGACAAAATAGTCACATAGACCAATAAGAGGTATTTAGTCACATAAACCAAATAGAGCCAGAGTTATTAGTCCCAAATGACTAATAGAAGTATCCAATCACATAGACCAGAATCGTGTCGGAGACTGTAGTCCCAAAAGACTAACAGAATAGAGATCAATAGTCACAAAGACCATTAGAACAACCAATTCATACTTAGGAAAATGGCTCGTGCGACAGCAAACACACTGAGCAATCCAATGCTATGAAAGTTGTTACACCTTACATAGCTGCTCAAAAAGCGATCAATGCTAAGAAAAGTTGTTACGCCTAACTTAGCCGCTCTTATAATGGTTCATAACTATTCTCTGAATGACTCATAGTCATTCACCTGATGACCCATTGTCATCCTCCAGGTGGCTCCCAGCCATTTTCCAGGTGGTACTGAATCTTTCTCCTGGTGGTACTTAACCGTTTTCCAGGATATAATGTCTTGTTATTTGCCCAGATTAAATACTCTCCATTTACATCAATATGAACATCTTTAATCCCTCATAATGACCAATAAGTAAAGAGCATGTTCCATATTTCCAATATTCACGATCATTTCCATACATAACAGAAATGGATCGACCAGTGAATAATTATCAAATGATGTAAATATATTTAATCTTCCTTTTTAGTGTGAATCCATTCATTTTAATCAGTCATTTTTCTAGTCATGTTTTATAGACCGAATCATTCATAGTCAATAGGTTTACATGCTAAAGTAGCAAACCCTGATTAAAACTTCAAGCAAACACCTAAATAGTCACAAAGGGCAAATGTTGAGATCGACATATAATCTCAAAAGAGCTCACATAGTAGAGAAGCAGGGATCCATTTTCCTACTACCCTTATTGTCGCCTTAGCACACGTGGTATGAATCACATGCTACGATGTCATTCTCTTTATCAATAAAGAGCGCATGTTTACCTCAACATCGTATAAATTTTGATCCAGACATTCCAAATGTCTAATCCTGAATTCAACATATGAATTCTAATCTAGCTCACAAACAAGTATAATAAATGTTGGGAACATTTATTATATGATTTTATCTTAAATGATTTTATCTTGATACACATATCTTAAATGATTTTATCTTGATACACATATCAAGACGACCCAAACTTACAGGTATGTATCCCATACATATAGCTTCCAAAGTTATCCTATAAGAAATAGTCTTACCCCTATTCGTACATAACAAACAGAGATGATTGTCCATGTGAGAGGATCAATCACTACCTGTCAACATGCTCACCGAGATCTTATTAGAATGTAACTTCACATACACTGAAAAAATTATGGCTGACTTTAAAAAACAATCAAATTACAATATCTGATTGTCATTACAAAATTGTTATATTATACGAAGTCCCATAGACTTTACATGCTCATTAAATGACTCTTTAGTCATTGGCTTAGAAAAAGGATCTGCAAGCATAGCTCGAGTAGGGATATACTCAAGAATAACCTTCTTCTTAGCAACAATATCCCTGATAAAGTTGTACTTTATTGCAATATGCTTGCCCTTGCTGTGATATTTGAGATCCTTGGAAAAAGCTATCGCACTGATCACACAAGAGATACCACCGACTCCCACCGCTCAAGAATCTTCATATGCTTTAGGAACCTTCTTAACCAGACCGCTTCTTGTACAACCGCCGAACATGCCACATATTCAGCTTCCATGGTTGATAAGGTCACGCAGGCCTGTTTCTTGTTGTTCCAAGAGATGGCGCCACCATTCAACAAGAACGCATAGCCTGATGTAGATTTTCTATCATCTAGGTCTCTCGCCTAATCAGATCCAATATCCTTCGACTCATATCCGATCCTTGATAACATAGACTATAATCGCCGCCGCCGATATCCAATATCCTTTTTTACGCCTTTCGTCTCGGCCCCGGATTTAATCGAAACTAGACTAAGCCAACAACATAGCCGAGATCGGACGTAGTTTAAACTACCAACAACATCGACATATGGATTTTTATTCATCTCTATTTCATTAGGAGTTTTGGGACTCATACTTTGCTCAAAATAGTACATTTCACAATATGTATCGTTCATTCGTAATTAGACATACATCTTATTTATATAAGACTCTTGAGACAAACCCAAAAGTCTCTTAGATCGATCCCTGATGATCTTTACTCCTAAGATGAATTCAGCTTCTCCCATATCTATTGTGTCAAACTGTGATGAAAATCACTTTTTGACTTCTATCACAAAACCTATGTCATTTCCTACAATCAGCATATCATCAACATATAATGATAAAATGACATACTTTTCTTTATCCTTCTTCAGGAAAACGCAATGATCCTCATTGATCATTTCAAAATCATAAGATAAAACCACTTCGTTAAATCTTATGTTCCACTGTCTTGATGCTTGCTTTAGCCCATATATAGATTTCTTTAATCTACATACTTTACCTTCTTGGCCTTTAGAAACGAAACCTTCTGGTTGAACCATATAGATTTCTTCATCAAGCTCACCGTTAAGGAAAGCAGTTTTTACATCCATCTGATATAACTCTAAGTAATAATGCGCCACTAAAGCCAAAATGACTCAGATTGATGGGAGAAAATGTCTCCTTAAAATCAATACCCTCCAATTGGGTAAATCCTTTTGCAACTAGACGAGCTTTGTATCGGTTAATCGATCCATCAGCTTTCCTCTTTATTTTGAGAATCCATTTATTCCCAATAGCCCTTCGGCCAGGAGGAAGATCGACTAACTCCCAAACATGATTCTTAATCATTGACTCCATTTCTTCAACCATTGCAACTTTCCACCTTTCTCCAGCTCTAGAGCCCAGAGCTTCCTTTACTGACTGAGGTTCTTTATCGTCAACAGGGAGTGTAATCATTGCCTCATTCTCAATATCAAACCTCTTCTTAGATTTGATCTTACGAATACTTTTTCGTAAGTTGGGCTGTTGAGAAGTCACCCCGTGACTAGGCAAAGTACTTGTAGAAAATTTGACGCCGCTAGAGGGAGGGGTGAATAGCGTTTGACCGTATGTAGATGGAATTCGTTCGCGTGCTTGTCTACAATTTCGTTAGTACGCAGTGGAATAACAAGAATAATAATGATAACGAAACATACAACACGCAAACACAAAGATATAACGTGGTTCGGAACCGAAACGGTTCCTACTCCATAGATTGGGTTCGTACGAACCCTAGCGATGTCAATCACACACCACTATGATAAATACTCCTTCTCGACACAAGTCGGAGGTGGAGAAACCTCTTACAATAAGATTACAACAATAATCTAAATACAACAAGCAAATATAAGAGGAAATACAATAAGAGAAGTAAAGAACACTTTACAAAAACTCTTTAGAAGCTTGCTTGTTGATTGCCTTGGACTAACACTTGAAAGCCCTGATTTGCGGCGAAATCGCCTAAACCGCCCAAGAAAATCGGTGCCAAAACCTTCCGTCGAGGTCCTTTTATCCTTGCGCGACTTGGATTTTCGCCCATCACCGATGCCATAAGTCACCCGATCGATGCCATCTTGTCGTGAGACAACGGCTCGATCCACGCTGAAAAACTCCAACGGATCTCTTGGATCGCACCGGTAGCGATCGGCCCGGCACAGAGTATCGTGCGGGTGAACTAGCGATCGCTCGAATGAGCAATGATGCCAGAGCACGGCTCAAACTCACAATGAACTCAAGTCGACTCACGGCAGTCGAACCGACCATAATGTCAGTCGACTGCCAACCTCAAACATGAGGTTTAAACCTAAATATGGTGCCCCCATACTTGCTAGACCACCCTTAACCTAGACCTAAGCCTTCTAGCCACCTCCATCAGCCTCACGCCTCTCGGATCTCTCCAAGTCATCCATGACTTGTTCATCCATCGCGCTAGCCTCCAGGTGCTTCCCTCGGCTATGTCATGCTAACGGTGTCTACACCGCCAAGGCACATTGGACTTACGCCGCCAAGACTCCGCTTGGACTTTACGCTGCCAATATCAATCCCCTTGGACTTTCCAAATGCCAAGACTCAAGCTTGGACTTTCTCTTGCCAACCCATGTTGGACTTTCCATGCTAAGACCCATGCTTGGACTTTCCATTTGCCAAGACCCATGCTTGGACTTCTCATTTGCCAAGACCCATGCTTGGACTTCTCATGCCAAGTACTCAAGACTTGGACTTTTCATGCGCCAAGTGTCCCACTTGGACCTTTCATGTCAAGTACTCAAGACTTGGACTTTACCAAATGTCAAGTGTTCCACTTGGACTTTCCATGTCAAGTGCACAAGACTTGGACTTTCCCATGACAATTACATTGTCATATATTTTTGTCGAAACATCAAAACATCACTCGAGTCAAACTCGAGTCCTGGTCAATCGTGACCTGGGCCGATTGCACCAACAGTACTCCCACTGAGTTGACTAGTTCCAGGTATCCCACTAGGCATCTGTTCTGATGATAACGACTCTTCCCCCTCAAATAGAGGAATTGTTTTATCAACTTCACCTCTAGTTGGGAACTCAGTTTCGAGAAAAGTGGCATCTCTCGAATCCAATTCAGAGATTGTTCCATCTGATTGCCCACCTATGAAAACATAACCTTTTGAAGTATCAGAATATCTTATAAAGATACACTTCTTACCTCTAGGTCCTAGTTTTTCATACTTGTGAGAACTGTCATGAACATAGGCAGCCGACCCCCAGAGTCTTAGATTTCCCAAATCTGGTTTTCTGCCTGTCTATCATTCATATGGAGTAGTTGGAACTGTCTTTGAAGACACTTTGTTAAGTATATAGGCTGCAGCTAATAATGCATCTTCCCAAAAGGAGATTGACAAATTAGCCTGCGCCATCATAGACCTAACCATTTTGAGAAGAGTCCTATTTCTTCTCTCAGCAACCCCATTTTGCTGTGGAGTTATAAGGATCGTTAGCTGTCTAATAATCCCTTTATCATTACATATTGTCTTGAACATATCAGACAAATATTCTCTACCACGGTCAGTGCGTAAAGTCTTAACCTTACGTAAAGTCTCAACTTCGTTCATATAACGAATGAAGCAATCCAAAGCTTCAGATTTGTGAGAAATCAAATACACATGACCAAAACGAGAGAAATCATCAATAAATGTAATGAAATAGGAAGTTCCATGTCTAGCCCTCACATTCATTGGACCACAAATATCCGAATGAATCAATTGCAATGGCGACTCTGCCCTAATAGCCTTACCGAATGGTTTCCTAATTGCTTTTCCCGCAAGACAATGCTCACATATAGACAAGCTAACCTTAGCTCGAGAGCCCAATAAACCCTCTTTAGCTAATCGATTCATGCGATCTTGTCCTATATGTCCTAATCTAGCATGCCAAATATCATCGGTTATTTCTGCATCACTAGTAAGAGCAATATTTGAAAAATAATTATCAATCGCACAATTGTCATTTGGTTCTACATCAAGAACCATAAAACCATTCGTTAAAAAATCATAACGATCGACACACGAGTCAATCTTGAGTTCAACACATCGATCGTGAAAATTTATACATCCTAGATCAAGAAGACAAGTAATGTAAACAAGATTCCTCCGAATCTCAAGAGCATACAAGACATCATGTAGAAACAAAGTTCTTCCACCTCGAAGTTAAGTTTGCAAGTGCCGAATTTGACTTCGACTCTTGCATTGTTTCCTACATATATCCATTTGTTGCCATACGTGCAGTACTCCACATATGTAACTCGCCCCGAGCTACATGGTTGGTTGCTCCGAATCTATTATCCACAAAGAATAAGAATCACCAACAACACGTAACTAGCAACAAAATACTCGTAAATGCATCGAAGTTACCTTCTTGGCCTCTGTACACTTTGTTACATAGTGACCCTTCTTGTCACAATTAAAGCAAGTTACCTTGCTTTTAGGTTTCTTCCCGCCTTCTTGTTCTTCTTCTTCTTGATTGGGCTCATCCACTGCAATGCAACTTCCTTCTTCTTTCCCTTCCCTTTCTTGAGCCATCTCTTTTTCTTGGATCCATATGATCCAGCAGAACCGACAGCCAAGTAGACTTGGCCAGAAATCCTCGCGGATTCTACTCTCTCCGCCTCTAACTCAACATGGTGCGAGACATCAGCAAAAGTCTTAATACTCTCGCTGTGAGTAAGGGTCTGCTTCATGGTCTCCAAAAAATCTAGAAGGGATCGAATGACTGCATGAACCTATTGTTCATCTGTCAGCTCGTGACCGGCAGTTCTAAGCTCCTGAATCATATTCGACATCTCCCTGAGATGTTGAACAATAGTGACATTCAGGCGCTTCTTATAGCTATCGAACTTGATCGTTAGCCGCCGGCTTGCTCGATCGACTCGACTTGTCCTTAAGGGCAACCTGCATAAAGATAAGGTCAAGGATACTACTCATACTAAAAACTAGGTCATCTATCATCAACTAATCAATACGCCTTAGCAAGGAGAGTCTTTCTTCTTCCATGCCTTGTAAGCATCAATATCTCGTCTGTTTTGTGCAGTGGGACCATCTACAGGTTCTACCATGACCTGATTTACAGCCTCTAGAACTTTTTGTTCCTCAAGTACATACTGTATCTTGAGATGCCAGATTTTGTAGTTATCCTCATTGAGTTTCTCACCCTTATTGAGTTCAGCTATGATGTTTTTAGTTATCATGACCTAACATAAATAAACACATTATTTAGTTATTCAGTGTATGATTTTTTTTTTATGTATATAATCTACAAATTGACTCAACGTAAATTCGATTTGGTTTACAAAATCAAGTGACAATCCAATTCTCACTCATCATTTGTATGTTCCAATCGAATCGACTTTAATCAATTACATTACATACATCCCATATTAACATGATATTTTTAAATGAACCTATCATTTAAATTGTACTCAATATGAACAAATCAAAGAGCAATAATATCATGCATCATGTAGAGTTAACAGCATAAAATGAACATATCATTAAATTAAACTTGTTGTACATTGTCAACAAATAACAAAGATAACTCTACTAAGAATGTTACATATAACATTCTTTCTACTCATGACTGAAAAATAAAAACAACTAACAAACTAGATAGATAATCATTGCTCCCACTAGGACAAACCCTAGCGCAGCAACGATCCAAACATGCCCAATCTTCTTGGGCTGAACCAGGACATCCCCCGCCGAGATGCTCTCAAAATGATGTCAGGATGCAGAATCTTCTGTAGGACACCTTTGAAGCGATCCAAAAGGAAAGATTCCATCAGGGTCCTCTTCCGAATCATCCTCTGGATCATCACTATGCACCTCACAAGCCTCGTAGTGAAGCAGCTCAGCGCATAACTGGGTATAAGAGACACGTCCCTCATATCGCCCCCAGATCTCATGCGCAATCTCACTCAGGTGCTGTGGCAGTGAGCGGACCAGAGCCCAAATTCTGTAATTCTCCAGAATCGGAAACTCCTGCATCTCGAGTCTCCAGAACAATCTATCAAGCCTCCCGATGTGCCACCCGACTCCATGAGCTGAGTCATACTCTATCCCCTGGATAGCCTCTCTCAGCCGATTACGCAACACATCGCGTCTAGTCATAGTGGTAATCATCTGTGTCATCTGAAAAAATTAGAATTAATTAAGTCAGTACAAAACTGACAAACCAGTACATATACCGGCTTAATTCAATTTATATATAGGCATGGATCTATCATAATAAATCAAGAATAAATTTTCTTGATTTTATGGAGGACAGTCGACTGACTTAGACCAGTCAAATGGTACTCTTACCAATTGACTATCATCTAAGTCTAATCGCTTTAGACTGTTTTGACTTGACCATTTATGTGAAAACCAAAATTCCTTTATTTCTCTACGAATACCCCAGGCACTCGAGTGAAATAAACGGTTGTTTAATTTATATATTTTCACATTATTCCTAGCCATCAACTCTAGTTCTTTTGGTCTATCTTTAAGTTGTTTATTTCAAGTCCTAATTGTTTCAAACAATTACTTGATTATTGAGTCATGAGTCAAGTTGACCATAGTCAATTTTTGTTGACCAACAGTTGACCTTTCTAGTCACTTACTGTTGTTCCCGACCGGTTTAGACCAGTCACCAAACTGATTTCCTTTGCTAACCGGTCTGTTTGCAGTAAAACCACCCTTTCCAGGGCTTAAACTGCCCTTTCCAGTGCTTAAACCGCTCTACCAGGGTTGAAACCACCCTGGTCTGCGGTTAAACCACTCGCCAGTGGCTTAAACCGCTTCGACAGCGAAACCGCCTCGCCAGCGGTAAACCGCTCGCCAGCGACAAACCGCCTCGCGAAACCGCCTCAGCAAACCGCCGCTGCGTAAACCGCTTCGCCAGCAAAACCGCTCGAGCCGAAGCAAACCGCCTTCCGACGGTGAAACCGCTGCCAAAAGTGGAAATCGCTCGCCAGCGAAACCGCTCGAGCAGAAACCGCTCGCCATGCTCAAATCGCTAAATCGCCGCTGCGTGAAACGCTCGCCAGCAGAACCGCTCGCCAGCGCAAACCACCTCGGCAGCGATAAAACCGCCTCGCTAGGCTTAAATCGCCTCGCAAGACTCAAAACCACCTGCGGCTCAAACTAGCTGGCAAGGCTCAAAACCACCCCGCTTAGGCTCAAACCGCTCGCAAGGTAAACCATCCCGCTTAGGCTCAAACCGCCTCGACAAGGCTCAAAACCACCCGCTTAGGCTCAAACCGCCGCTGCAAGGTAAACCACCGCCGCTTAGCGAAACCGCTTGGGGGAAATCGCTACGGGGTCAACCGCCTCGACAATGATCAAATCGCACATGCGTAGAAACCACCCTTCCAGGGTAGTTTCTACCAGGGCAGTTAGCCTAGAGTGGTTCTCCACTCTACAAACCACTCTTGAATGTCCAGAGTGGTTTGTCCAGAGTGGTTTTCCACTCGACAAACCACTCTGGAATGACCAGGGTGGTTTGTTAAGAGTGGTTTTCTATTCACCGCATAAATAGTGATTTCTGCACTGTTCCTTGTCTTCTTCCTTGCGATTTTCACGATGAACAGAACAGTTTTTTGCAAAAAAAAATCTATACTCTATTAGATGCTTTCCAACATTAGCTCTGATACCATTGTTGGTAGTTTTAGCATCTAATTAGAGATAATGTTAGCAAAATTAAAAGGAAGAACGAAACACAAAACTGAAAAAAAACTTACAGCGGTTTCGTCAGAATCTTCTCGCGCCCAAGGAAGAAGATGATGCTCTCTGTCTGAGGAACAATCACAGTGGAAAGCTCCTATTATTCCACGAGACAATATCCAACGAAGCCTTAGTGTTCGTTCTTCTCTCTGACGGCAGCCTTTCGGCGTCAAAACCCTAAACTCTTCTCTCTTTTTTCTTTGGACGCATCACACCCCCTTATAAAGGGTGTTAGATTATCGGCGCGCCATCCGCAAGACTTCATGCAGGTGCACACGCTGCACACTCGTGTAGCGGTTACATGATGTGATAATCAAAATGTATGAGAGTTATTTGAATTTAAAAAAAAAAATTAGATCTTTTCGAAATCCATCTACACCAAATTTGTAAATATCATCGTATCTTAATTTGAGTCATTTGAAAATTTAATTTGTGAAATTGAGTCGAATTGACTTTCCTGGTCCATGAGAAAGACTTGGAATTTGTTGGCTTGAATTTGAGATCCAAGAAAGAAGCCACGCGTACGGTTGACAGACTTTGCTTAGGCAGTTTATAGTTTTTTTTTAGTTTTTTTACTATAAAATCCTTTCACATTTTTAAAGTGAAATAATTTCTATTTAGGATGAAAGTGACAAAGTTTAGTCGATCCCACCTAGTGGGATAAGATTTTGTTGTTGTTGTTATGAAAGTGACAAAGTTTAAACCTTCGTAACAACATTGTTCAAGGGATCCGAATTCTTGACTTTTGACTAGAAGAAGTGTAGGTGATATTTAACGACGATAATCTCTTTCTCTCTATATCTCACGGAATATGTTAAGTTAATTCATACAAATATTTCTCTAGCAAAATTAAATCTGATTAAACTAAAGACGAGTCGACTTAAGTCAAGTTCAAGTTCAGTTCGATAATTAGGTCAGTACATCTCTACAATTTCTCTATGAAAGCTACATCTCCATGTCATATCATGTCTCCACGATTTTCCTTCCAAAAGTCACGTCTCAAGGTCTTCCTCTTTCAAAATGATGCATTATTCTCTTCTTATATAAAGCTAATAATCTCTAAAACTCTCTCTCTACTTTTCACATTTTCTTCGCATTTTCTTTATTTTTTAACTTGAATATCAAAGGAATTTTGTCAAAGTACTCCTCGGGTCTACCTTGAAAAGCCAACCTAAGGACAACTGGCCTCCTAAGGTCTTATTGATGTATGATCTCCCAAGGCTCAGTAACCAATTAACCGACCTAAGTCTAGTCATGGATTGACCTTACAAAACTCTCTATAGAGAAAGATCGATCTGATCAGCTCGACACATTGAAGATAGATCCAGAGCCGACCCTGGGTCAGGGCAACTGGGGCCCTCGCCCAGGGCCCACAACTATTTTTCAAAATTGTATATGTAAAGAGCCTATTTTTTATCCAAAAAATAAAATTTTCTTTTATAAAAGGATCCAAATTTAATTGTTTCGCTCATGGCACCTGAACAATTAGGACCAATTATGAATAGATCTAATATGTACTAAGCCGATCAAAAAAGTTCGATCGTAAATACTTTGCTAAATCTTTTCATCCATTGATTTCAGACTAGATCACTCTTCAAAATCATTTGTGGCCAAATAAAAGTACCATTGTTGAAGTCCGTGATATCTTAGTTTTCTCTCATCCATGCCATCAAACACATTATGAGTCTATGTGATGTTTCCATACGACATATATAAGGGTATTTAGAATATGAATGTAACAGTTGAAATTATGTCTAGTAAGGTACACTTTGATGATGATCCTCTACAATATCTTCACCGCAATATACACATCGATGGAGTTACGATTAGAGGGTTAGATCATCGAGGAGCAACAACACGACGATGCTAATGCCTATCAACATCCATGACACTCGTCCTCAAACCATTTAGCAATGAAAAATGAGAGAATAAAATAGCGTGATTATAGTCATCATCGGTATCTTTGTTATCGTCGAGCTCGATGATAGTATAGTGTAGGGAATGACAACGAGTCAATGGTTATGGGTAATGTCTACTTCACGCTTGAAGAGCTCATTAAGGACGATGAAGCATCTTTGAGGAGGTGATACCTAAGAAGAATTATGACTATAATAACTCCAAGAAAAGATTTTCATTGACTTTGACTTTGACTCGAGAGAAGAGAAATAGTAATTTGAGAGGATGATATTTACGGTTCGTTTAGGAGAAAATGAGGGGAGGAGAAATAAGAGAAAGGAAATTTTTTGAGAGGGATGAGTGAAGTGTAAGTAAGGGAAGGTAAATTTTAAATTCTGTTTGGGAGGAAGTGAGAGAAGGGGAAAGAAAGATAAGAAAGGATAAAAAAAAAGTAAATTTTAATCTTCCTTATTCATAAAAAGGAAGACAATGAAATTAAAAAAAAAAAATACATACATTTAACATGTAATTTTACTAATTGAATAATTATCATAATCATTATTTAATATCAAATTAATAAACACAAACTAGGATATGTTCTATATTTTTGTAATTATATGTTCCATCGGATTAGTTCGTCCTGTCAAATAATTTAGACGGATAAGATTAAAATTTTATTATGGATTGACTTTTAGTCTAAATAAATATCCGTCAAATGTCGGCATGTAGTCTAACCACGTGTTGAGAAATGTTAAAAGATGGAACATGTGAAAATAAAATTGTATAATTTTTTTACCAATATTCTAATATTAATTAATAAGAGAAGTTTTTCACTATCATAATCTTCTTCTATCACATGTACACCTCAACAAAGTGTAAGAAAAATTAAAAGGAAAGAACAAAATAATAATATTTTTTTCTTATATACTTTAATTGTTTTATATTATCTTATCGTTACTATTCCAATCAATATAAAAAATGATGATATATCAAAGTCAAATAATTATAAGAGCTAAAAAATCTTAATTGAATCTCTATTTAGAGGAGTAAAAATTTAAATTTATATATTATCAAGATTTAAATATTTTAGATCATTATAACAATAAAAAATATCGGTGCTTAACTTAGTTGGTCGATAATTAAATTTCAATTATAAGGTTTTAATTATTTCAAATGTTTATTTTTTTTAATCATGATACTCCATTTAACTTTTTTAATCATCGTCACAAACTTTTAACACCTTAGTAATTTTAGATATAGCTTTTAAATTTTTTTTACCCGCGGATTGACCCACCTAATCCGCAATCCGTTTTGGGTTAGATTGAATTGGAGATTTTTCAATCCGTCAAGATGGCGGGTCGGTCCGCCCCTCTCCGTTAAATATTGGATTAATAGCGGATCGATCCGCTCCATCATGGATTGATCCGTTTGACAGCTATGTTCTAAGTGAATCCTACGTGGCACTCTAATTAGCGACCTCATCCCCACCACAAGTGTAGAAGTGGAGTGGCATGTGATAATAAATATATTGAAACACCTCACGAAGAAGACAATGGGCGTGGACCGGTGATGCTGGTGGTGGTAGTAGATGGACTCAACTCTAGCGATCGAGATATACCGACTCAACCATCGCAATGATCCATGGAAGAATTTAACAGAGTCTTCTCCGAGTCTTCCTCGCTGCTCGCTTTCCCTCTTCCCCGGATTCGGTATTTCTTCCCCTTTTCACTTCTAGGGTTCTTCTATAGCCATCGCAACCTGTTATTTTCAATTCTTGGCTTCTTGTGAGTCTTTTTCTCGTTCTACGAGCATTGTTCTTATAATTCGTGAATTTTTCTTGTTGGATCGTTTGTTTAGTGCCTGGTTTTCTGTCTGTCGCTTCTCTGCTAGTGGATCTGTCGTTTGTTTACTGCCTTGTTTGAACACCTAGCTGAAAAGGTTCCAAAATAGCTTCTTTTTTATTGTATTGGCCTTTGGATTTAAGAAACTTTGATTGATTTTTATTTTTTGAATAATTTTCAGTAGAATTAGCAACGCCGTATAACTTGATGCGATTTTTGATAAGGATGATCAAGAGTCTCTTCGAATGGTGACAGGATTTCACTTCGGAGGTAGTTATGGACGCTAGATCTGGGGACTCGTCGAGTGTAGATCCTCAAAGTTCATCGGGCGGTGGGAGATTTGAATGCAACATATGCTTTGATCCAGCGCAGGAGCCCGTAGTCACCCTCTGCGGGCACCTTTTTTGCTGGCCCTGTCTCTATGAATGGCTCCATGACCACTCATGCTCTTCTGAATGCCCTGTGTGCAAAGCCACCATTGAGGAGGAGGAGATTGTCCCTCTTTATGGCGGTGGAAGTAACTCTGCAGAGCCGCAGCAGACCAGGTCAAGTTCCAGAATGGACATTCCAGACCGGCCACCTGGCCGGAGGACCACCACCGCGACACAAAGCCGGCAACCTAACCCAAACCATATTCATGGTCACGACCTCAATCATAACCATCACCATCACTCAAGGTTCATAAACTCGAATCAGTTGGCTGGCATGGGGCTCGCGAACCTTTCTCCTGCATATGCAGTGACAAATGAGTTGCCTCCTCCACCTTATTTAGCTGGCGCAACTGCTGGCAATTTCATGTTTCTAAATACAGCAGCTGCCAGTGATGTTGCTGCTGTTTTGCGCCGTGGGTATAACAATGTACTTCCCGGCCCGCATCCTCAGGCCCAAGGGTTCCAACATGGTCATGGGCCTCATGGCTGGCATCCCCAGGGGGTCCACTATGGCTATGGTCATCATCATCATGGTATTGGTCATGTTCGACGGGCAAACCGTGGCCAATCTGAGATCTGGATAATACTGTTGGCTGTGCTTCTTGTTCTGGTATTCTCTGATATAGTATCAAAAATGCCTCTGTAAATACTAGATTTTTTTTGCTTATGTGCACATCATCATTAGTGTGCTTAAGCATTAGATAATTGAGAGCTGAACTGAGATTTCATTTGGGCCAATTGTTAATTGGTTATCTTTGCAATTTTCTTATCTCCTTGCTCCCAATTTCTGGGGGACTCACTTGAAGCAGCAATGACGTGTTCTAAATTTTTTCTATATTGCCCACATTGGTTAAGTGAGAAAGCTTTCTTATTCACTAGAAGGCTAGCTTATTGCTGCCTATTGTCTATCGCTATTTGATATGATAGTTAAATTAAGAAGCAAAGGACATCCATGTATTTTGTACGGGAATGAAGATTTAAATCACTAGACTCAGTCAACTAATATACTTCTATATTTATGAAACTTAAGATGCATTTATAATTTTGCAGTCCTTGATGTTCTCGTTGACATAAGGGTTAAAATGTGGAAATTTCTTGTTTTTATTTTCAGTATTTTTATGCGATGTACTGTAACAGATTTTGCATTAGTTCTAAATGTGTTATATGCACTTTGAACTCTATATGAATGATGAATCCGTTGTCTATATTGACATGAGAATTCTGTGTTTTATAATGAGGACAAATGATTGTAATCTGTGGGTGCCTATTCTCAAAGAGATTATCAGATAAAACATATTCTGTTAAACTGTCAACTATGATGTTGGTGCTTATTCTCATCGCTGTTGTGACATAAGCATGCGATGGCAAATTGTTGAAATTATGATACCATATGTTTATTTCAACCAGGTTATAAGGTTAGCTCATTCTCTAGTGCTATGCATTGGTAAGCCAAAGTGGATCTGAAGTGTCTGTTACCTTATGTTTTTCTTATGAGAAAATATTTGTACATTCAATGATTTGTGTGCTACCTTTTGCTTTTCATAATTGTATCAACTTCCTCGAGTAGTAATTATTGTTCGTGCATGGTTTTCAAACTCAACTCGTTGATTCATAGAGTTTGTGACCAGATATTGTCGAAACTAGTCAATGTGGAGCGACTTGCGATAGAATTGCTTTTGCAGATGTAAAACTCACCTTCCACTGATTTAGTATTGGGCATAGAGAAGGGGAAGATGAGGATGCTTGTGACAAGGAAGATGTGGATGCAGTTTAATTATATGATATATGTTGGATTTGTTGCTATTCTTTGTTATTCAAAAACTTGTATTCTTATTTAGCAAAATTTTGGAAGTTGGTCTTTGGCAAAGGATTGGTGGTTAAGGACCTATATATTGACAATGTTTGAAACTTCAAAATTTTCCAACTGTTGTTCAAGTTTGCGTATTCTTCTGGTTTTTTTCTTGTTAATTCTTAAATTTTAAACTTGTGTTTCTGTTTGATTTGTTTTATTATTATTTTTTTATGATACTTGAAGTTATGTTTCAGTTTTGGATGAACTATGCGATTGTGTTTTTCAGAAAGATAATTAATGTTTTATTCCAACGTATATCATTATTATCACTATGCAAAAGAGTAATGTTTTTGGATTTGAATCTACTCGAGAAAGTCTGATAACTTTGCACGAGCCTAGCATATCTCACATTTTCTAACTATCTAATGTTGCTCTGCCATTTTCTAGGTTTTTGGATATGCATTAACTTTTTATCCTGGTAGGAATTCAATTATAAACTTCTATGTAGACATTTCTAGCCTACACAGGCAAAGTTGGATGGCTAGGACAATGTAAATGTATCAAACGACGATAAGATCAAAGACTACTGTGCTTTATTCTCTCTCTTCATTATGGGGCAGCGAGAGGGGGGCCCTGACGGGTTGTACAATATGTAGACATTTCTAAGAAGGTAATTGTTGGGTGGCGGATTTCAATTTTTGATTTTAACTATAAGAAATGTCATTCATTGTTAACACTTGATGCTTACTCTTATTAAATAATTCCTTGGGTTTCCTCCCTCGTGCCGTTTTCACTTGATATGAAAAGGATCGCTACCCCTTGGCCTCTCCCTACACATAACTTCTTGATATTTGATATTTCATCTTGTCTGACCAACAACACGTCTGGACTGTGACTGCCTTATTTAGGAAGAAATGGATTTACAAATATCTAGATATTTTAGATCAATTTTCTTGAGACATACTAATTGTCTCGAATCTCGGTCGGGCAACCTTTATTAACTGATGTGTTGTGCTGGACGATCTCAATTTCAGTTGGCATGAAATCCATGTTGATGTTTGTTTTTTATCATTCCAGGCTTTCTAGCTGTCTGGACTGCATCGTGAAGATTTTACAAACATGAAAGAGCTATTACTTAATTAGCCTTTTCATTGTGTTGCTTGTTCTTTTTTCAGTCTTTAATCCATTCTCTTCATGAATCCCTTGTATGCGTAAATCTTTTTGTCTAACTACTTGTCATATCATTATCTCCGAGCTCTATGTTATTCTTTGTCCGTTTGTTACCATTGCATTGCTGCAGCTCTCTGAGGCATTAAATCAATGAAGTCCTTGGTATCATCTTCTTAAAACGACATTGTTTATACAAGACTTCTCCTTATGTCAGCTGGTCATTTCACGTTGGTTATTTTAAGCATTTGATGACTATCCATGTTCTTTTAGAACGCTAAACTGGAAGCAGACTGTTTTGTTTCATTGATTCGATAGATATAACTGTGATGGATCAACCTTTGGTTGCTATTCGACGGTGGAACTTGAAAGCTAAACTTGTGCTCAAGCATTGATGCAAGATAATATGAAACTGTTTATCTGAGATTGTGTGCAGTTATAAGTTGCCCAATCCTTGCTATGACTTTTTATGAGGCATAATGCCTGTATTCTCATGGCCAGGTAGAGGAGGTTTCACTTTTCCAAATCATCAAGAGGAGGTTTCACCAGTGCAGAGGTATTAGCAGCGGCGGAGAGGCCTCATTTTGTCTTGAAATGATTGCTGATTCTGAATCTAAAATATATTCTCGAGATGGATAAAATAGCAGATACATCTAGGGAGCTATTATACTATGCATTCAAATGCATCTCTTAATGGAGAAGGTACGTCAAACAATTATAGATCGGCAATCTTTAATTTTAACAGTATTTGACTGAGCCTAACACTGGCTGCAATAAATTCTTGTTCTAAGAATCCAATAGGAACCAGCAGATACAAGGAGTTGCTTTGTCTATTCAGGTTCATTTAGAATGCATAATCAATCTGTAAATCATACTCGTTGACATATTTACCTTCCACATTTACTTCCTCGTAACTAAATTCATCTAGATTTATGATTCTTAGAAGCTTGTAATTCTGAAATAAGAAAACACTATCAAACTCCTGGTTACTTTCATTACTGGATCTTACTTCAGAAGTAGAACTATCCGACTCTGAAGTATAATGTTGATTCGCTGGTCACAAATGATCATCGCCGTACTGATTGCAGGCTTCTGAGAATATCTTAGAAACATTTATCGTGCCATCACTGCAAATGGTTTTCTTTGTTTCATTACTCTTAAAATCGTTTACTGTTCCAATCCACAGTCGTTTACTCTTCTCTAATGCCTGATACTTTGGTTATGATTGACAATTCTCATTTTGCTTTTCTTTTTCTTAGTGCTTTTGTTTCCTGGCAATTTATCACACATCCTTTCACCGTAGCTTCCAACTAATGTACCAGGATCCTTTAAATTCTTACAGCCGCTCAAAGATCACCCTCTAAATCTTCAGGAAATCTCCATGTTTTCCTATTGAAGCAGGGAAGGAAGTCGTTTCACCGCACTATGTCGGTCCTTTTTCCCTCAATTATTTTTCCCCTGTTGCAGGCAGGAATGCAACCCAGCGACATGTTCAGGTTGACCTCTTTCTTGGTGGATGGGGGCCACTGCCTCTCTTTTCCTTCGATCTCTGACAGCATGAAAGCATGGCCAAAATGTGAAAAAGAAAAAAGAAAAAAATCAAAATGCTCGGTGTCCTGTCACAAATTATATCAGGTTTATTTTTATTTTTATTTTTATTTTGTTTATCTCATTTCAGTTCCCTGCTTAAGTTTGAATTCAAGAGGCAGAGATTCATACCATGGCTTATTCACTTTTTTTTTTTTTATAATCTAGATATTTAAATTTTATCTGATTAATTTTGAAGATGGATCATCTTCTGATTCGCCAATCAAATAAATTGGAAGTGCCACTTATACACATTCAAAAGGTCTATCTTTAAAATTAGTCTCGAGTGGAGATCAAATTCAAATGCTCTATTTGATTTTTTAAATATTTTATTATTCTTTGTGTAAAAGATTGAAATCGTCAATCTAATAATTTTCTCATCTCAACCTCTTAAGATTCGAGAGAGAATAAATCACGAGAGAGTTATGTTCGTGGATGCAATTGGTACGACAATAGATAGTCATTTGAGTCCGGGACAGGATTTTAAATTGCCTTCAGAATTGATTTTTGTCCATTTATTCATTGACTTATCAACGCGTTGCATCTACGAGGGCAAATATTTTACTATCCTACCATATCATATGGTGGAGATAGCCACGACCCATTTTTTTTATTGGTATCAGAATATTCGAATTTTTAGTCCGATTAATTCTTAGGAGTAATCAATTTTGTCCTACGAATTTTCGGGATACCTCATCAACAATTGAGTCAGGTATGCTCATAGTTTTTTTACAATTCAATCTGAATTTCACAGTCGTATTATTCTTGAATAGCGGTCCAATGTCGAAGTCGTACTTCGTCCACCGAGCAAACTCTCGAGTTTCAGAACTATCCGAATGAATTTTTTCTATATTCTTATCGAATAATATTACAACAGAGAATCGAATCATATTTTTTTTACGAGATGTCTTTCTATTTTTACTATTGCACTGTACCCCTTCATGCTTGAATTTGGAAGGACGTAGGCTCAAATAATTTCTAGCAATGCTCCTTCGTTTATGCGTCAGCTTAAGTAGCTGTTTTTGCATTAGGTGGACGATGAGGATGTACTTTTGATCCCCTGGGCAGCAGAGAGGCCTGAACACAAGTACTAATGAATTAACAGCTGGCCATTTTGAATACGTGAGAGTTACCAAACATGACCCAGAACCCAAACCTTGTTTTCATTTAATTTGTTTCTCTTTTCTTTTTCATTGGTACATGACCACTATTTGCGGATATAGACAAAGAGGTGGCAAGCTTGTCTTGATGCCTCGTTTATCTTCCTTTGCATCATTTGCTGCATGCATAGAAAAATCTCATCTTTCTTCCCTCTTTTTTGCATGTGTCAATTCATTGTTTTATTGAATTCAAAGTCAAATTAAACGGCGTTCTGTCCACAGAATGTCACTGGAAAATTCTAGGAGTCCATGGTGGTCTTCGAATTGTGGAAACTCATCTATAATAGATTATTCTGACACTCTAAGTCGTAACTTTGACTATTGTTTTGTTTATATAAAGTGAGACATGAAATAGAGCTGAAACTTCCTACAAATTTAGCTTAGATCAAATAGCTATTGACAGTGACCGCTGAGGATAGAAGGGTGTGATCATCTCCTGAAATTATAATAATAATTATTTTTCTACTATTAATTAATTATTTCATCTTGAGCCTATTTTCTCCGTTTGAAAATCCCATCTATACTACTGGCTATTGATATGTTAGATTGTATTAGTACATAGGAAAAACAAAAGTTTATTAGAATTTTGTATTCATGTAGTTTTACTCGGATTCTTTAAACGCGGTATATTTATTTATTTATTTATTGTTTTTCTTTTAACGCAATTTACAGGCAATTACATTTCTTGTATGCATATGAAAAATAGAGGGAATAAGAGAGCATTATTTCTTGTATGCACGGAGTCGCTGCAATTTTATTGTGTAGTAACTCTACTGTGGATTCTTATTATTTAATACTATTTGAATTTAAACCAGATTAAAAATCCCTTGTTTGAATTCAATCGGTTGAAAAATTGATATTTGTAATAGTAAGTGACCTAGCGGCCCTTATTAGCCTCCGCGGAAAGGACCTAGTGGTTAGCGTATATAAACGTTGTATTATAGGACAACGGATCAATTCCTCGTAAATGCGAGGGTGTCGTTCTTCCATGCGTTAGTTACTAGTCTTAGCGCTTAATTTAGATGGGCAAAATTTGTAATTATTTATGGGTACTTTATATTTTTTTAATAAATTATATAAATTAAATTCAAACTAAATTATTGGGTATAATTGGTTATTCTTTAATGCATGATATGTTTAAGGATAATAAACTATAGGATATCTACCATCATCTTAAGGTTATATTTATTTAAAAAAAAAAGGCCATTCATCATTCAACAAATTGATTTTTGAGCTAAATCTGAAAATAAATGGACCGATTAAAGTTTTTTTTTATTAGCATTGTATATTCAAATCTTAAACTCGATTAATTTTTGGAGATGATCGATTGATTTTATGAAAAATTTTCATTGAAAATGAATCAGGAAATACTTGTACAAACAACCTCAACAATTTTAACATTTTTAATTTATCACTTTATTTGAATAAAATTTTTACAAATTCATTGAGATTTAAAATCAAATTGAACATTCTATTATTATACAATAACTCTAGAGGCAATCAAAGCTCTGCTTATTGAATTGGCGATGAAACACAATAGAAGAGGGCAAAAGGATCATAGGTAATCTCGGGATTATAATGCAGTGATAGGATGTTCATGTAAATAATCAAGAATTCTTGGATCAATCCCTAATTACGACGTATTTATAAATTTTTTTAAAATGAGGATCGATCTATTGGGACGCTCAAGTCTGCTAAGACAGTCTACACTCGTATCCACTTGATTTATCTCTTTGATTAGAGACAACTAAGTTTTTTTTTTTTTTTTTTTGCAAAATGATCATAGACAATCCTCAGGCTATAGTGCAGTGGTAAGGCGTTCATGTAGATTCCCAAAAATCTTTTGGTCGATCTCTAACTATAGTATATTTGTGGACTTTCAATTATGTTGAGATAGTCTATTAGTCTAATTTACCTCTCCCTTTAATAGGGACAATTAAGAAAGTTTTTTTTTTTTCAAAAGGACCTGTTATGGCCTGAGGTAGAGAGCTGAGAGATGGATAGGCAAAATTTGTTGATGACTCGACTATGAGGTGGGTGTCCGGTTGAGCACAGGTCGAGTAGTTCTCCATGAGTTGAAGCGGCTAAGTCAACTTCTTTATGGAGCTTGGCCTTGTACAGTGGCGGAGGGGCTTGAGGAAGATGATGAACAATGACCACTAGAAGCTATAGGTACGTTGTCAAAGAGACTAGCAAATGAGTGAGGGACGGCGCCGAGAGTTGTCTCAGTAAGGCTCCTTCGACGCTCAAATCAAGATGAGAAGGAGAAAAAAAGAAGAGAAATGTGGAATCAAAATAGAAGTAGATAGAGGAAGTTAGAGAGTTTTTTTTTCCAAGAGAAGGAATCAATCCCTCTTAGCTTTCTCGTATTACCTTTTTATAGGCAGAAAAACCAACGAAAATGACCAGAAGGAGATGTACGGAGTATGATTTGTCGATGCTAACCTATTCAGGGAATCTGACTTGGTAGGGGCAATGGGAGACAAGGCTACCTTAATACTGTGATGATATGGAAGAGGATTTTGACGTAGCTTCATTAAAGAAGCTAGTGCAGCCGTACAACAGGAGAACATGTTCCCCTGAATGAAGAGACTAAGTCTAATCCGCGGAGATATGTCCCATCATCAGAGAGGATGTTGGATGGCATCTAGGAATTCTTGAAGGTATTTTCGAGCGAATATCTAGTCTTTTCTGCCAAGCTTTTTCCCGAGCATTGACTTTATCCCGGGCACCTAGTCTTTTCCTGAGCACTGACTCCATTCCTGGCCACCCAACCTTTTCCCGAGCCCAACAGCGGGAGTCAATTTCCTATTGGATCAGTCAATTACAAATCACTGAGTTTGAAAATTGAGTCTCACAGCGGGAGTCGATTTCCTATTGGAGCAGTGGACTGCTCTGCCTATAGTAGTTGACTGCAGATCACCTAGTCTGAAAATCGAGTCCCACAAAGGGAGTCAATCTTCTATTGGACCAATCGACTGGGATAAATCACTAGTCGACTGTCGCACTTCAAACATGAGGGTCGAATCGAGACATCGGATTATGTTCCTTTGCAGGGCAAAGATATCGACTACCTCCTTCTGCCGAGCCGTGACATCAGGCGTAGATGATTCACTGAGCCGAAACAATGCTTTGTCGAGCCAAGATAAAGCTAATACTTGATCGAGCCGAGATAAAGTTTTGTCGACTCAAGACAATACTTTGTCAAGCCGAGACATCCGGTGTCTTTGTTCGTTGAGCCGAGACATTAGGTCAAGATGATCTATGATCGAGATGGCCTGGATAAGCTATGATTGAGATATCAAGTGTTTATCGTGGACTTGAGTTGACCTATATCGCCCTTGACCTAGATAGAGTCGAGAACTTTAGGTCGACTCGAACTCAACGCGATCAATTGGTCACCATCGGATTGAAATATTTTCCTCCACATCAGGACTATAGGCAAATTAAATGTGGAGAGGGGTGAGTGGGGGTGGTGAGCAGCCACTGGTACATTTTCGTCTCTCCTCCCCTCCCCATTTCTCCGCGTACGTAAACGCCGTGCCGGTGGCCGCGTCCGCGCATCTACCTTTGGCCGTCGTGCCGCGTACGCCAGCACGCGGTGGCAGGCAGCTGACTGACTTTTAAGCCGTGGTACTCGCTTACGCGCTTCGAGTACGTTGTACGATTTCGCACGCCTCCTCGATCAACGATCAGACGGCACGCGGCGTCCAATCTGGAATAGCCACTTAACGCCGCGGACGACGATCAAAACAGGCCTCTCCTTCCCCCGGTGACCACGCGGTGCCGGCGAACACGCGATCCATTCCGAAAATTCGTAAACACGAAACGTATTAAGAGAGTTAATTATTAGCAAACAGCAGTCGCACTAGTTTTTTTTCTTTTTTTTTTTGTTCGGCTCAGTAACAAATTAATAAAAACATTGAAGGCTGGGGATGCAAATTTCATCCGTCAGATAATGCAAAACTCGATCTCAGGATCTTTCTATAAGATTTGTACAGAGACTTCAAAAACCTGCACTTGGCAAATGGCAATTAAAGCGACGGACGGATGAGAAGAAGTCGCCAACTGTCATATTACATTCAATGCGAGCAAACCGATTCAATGTGGTGTGTTCGGAATCGATGGGGAAGGGGAAGGGGATGGATGTTGACCGCTCATACTCTTATGTCTATCATCGCCAATCGATCGATATCGATAACGGCCTCTTAATTTGCACGGTGTTTTTTTGCACATTAAACTCGGTGCGAGTTAACTTTTCCCTAACGAGTGTAAATGAACATTGTTAATCACGTGTCGTTGCAGTTGAACTGCTAAAAATAAGACGCGGCTACTCGCGAAGCGGAATGACGCACAGGGGCGCGTTATGAACAGGGGCAGAAAAATTCGGCGAGACATGGCCCTCCATTCTGGCAGCAATTTAAGGTCGTAGTGAAGATTAAGGTAGGGAAGAAATTGACGAGGGGAAATTTTTATAATAAATAGATAAATAGAAAGTTGAATCTGGTACGACCTGCTCCACTAATCCTGATGCAAAAGAAGCAATACGTTTGATTCATTGATCCCAACGCAGAATCTACCATGTGCACCCTTGTCACTTCTCTCACTTCCTGACCATCGACTATCTAAATCCTACCTCGGTCGATTAATATGGTAGCTACACTCGCAAGCAAGCAGAGAGAATCGATCGATGGATCAGTAAGATTTGCCCTGGCATTTGCCCTGGCATTGGACGAATAATTTGATGCGGAGGTTTTCTCCCAAGCCAAGCAACCCATCCACACTCACCAAACATTTTTGATTGTTTCTGACGCTCTCTCTATTCGTTCGTTCCTCGTCACCAACCAGGTTGCAGCCCCATCGTCCAACTACTGCTCGATGTGCAGGTCTTAACTTATTCACACTTCGTTTAATATAGCTGATGCTGAAGCAATAACCTCTGGGCAACGATGTGGATTAAAAACCACTTTAACTTGATGAATAGAAATTAGATTCGAAAAGAAATAATAATTAATAGAAAAATGATCGTCGTTTTTGGTCAAACTTCGACGTCGATCCTTACCCGACAGCGATCCGATCACAACCGTCCGTTGCATCTCGAGTCCCACTGCGGAAGCATTATAAACCCAACGCCGCGGTCTTCGCCGCAGCGTTGGCTCTCGACGAAAAGCCGATGCCTCCTCCGTCGCTGCTCGCCGCGAGCTTTCTCCCCTTCCTCGCCATCCTCGTGCCGTCTTCCCGCGCCGGAGCGCCCTCTTATGGTAATTCTCCCATCGGCATGCCGCGGTTCCGCGAGGCCCCGCAGTTCTACAACTCGCCATCGTGCCCGCCGCCTCTGCCGGCGGGGCACGGGGCGATCTGCTCCCCCAACGCGTTGGTCCATGTGGCGATGACCCTTGACGTGGCGTACCTCCGGGGCTCGGTGGCGGCGGTGCTCTCGGTGCTGCAGCACACCGCCTGCCCCCAATCCGTCTTTTTTCACTTTGTGGCCACCTCAGCCGCCGGCCGCCTCAACGCCACTATCTCCGGCGCGTTCCCTTCCCTGGCCTTCCAGATCCACTCCTTCGATGCCCAGGAGCCGCGGGTGGCGGGTCTCATCTCCACCTCCATCCGCGCGGCGCTGGACCGGCCCCTCAACTACGCGCGCTCCTACCTCTCGCGCCTCCTCCCGAAGTGCGTCAGCCGCGTCGTCTACCTCGACTCCGACCTCGTCCTCGTCGACGACGTGATGGATCTAGCATCCACTCCGATCCCCAACGGAGTGGCGCTGGCGGCGCCAGAGTATTGCAACGCTAACTTCACCTCCTATTTCACGCCCACCTTCTGGACGAACCCGGCGCTTTCGGTGGCCTTCGAGGGGCGGCGCGCCTGCTACTTCAACACGGGGGTGATGGTAATGGAGCTGGGGCGGTGGCGCGACGGCGGCTACACGGAGCAGATCGAGGAGTGGATGGAGCTGCAGAAGCGGATGCGGATCTACGAGTTGGGGTCGCTGCCGCCCTTCCTGCTCGTCTTCGCGGGTCGGATCGCGGCGGTGGAGCACCGGTGGAACCAACACGGCCTCGGCGGCGACAACTACAGGGGACTCTGCCGGGACCTCCACCCAGGGCCCGTCAGTCTCCTGCACTGGAGCGGGAAAGGTAAACCGTGGGCGCGCCTCGACGCTGGCCGGCCCTGCCCCTTGGACGCCCTCTGGGCTCCCTACGACCTCCTCCTCCGCAATCCCATCGCCATTGACGAATCCTGAGCTCAAATCTTCTCCTACCGGCCCGTCCCGATTAACTCTAGATCCTCTTCTTCTTCCTTTTTACTCTTTACCTCAAAAATCAAAAGTACAGAGTAAACTTTCAACAATCAACTGTCGATATATAGCTAGAGTTATTATATATATATCTTTGTTTAATTGTAGATTTATAGATGAAAAAACATATATATGAATTCGAATGAGGCATGCATGAATCTTTATGGCAAAAGAGCAGATGCGACTTCATTTATTTGTGAAAAATAGATGATCTGTAACTTCAATACAAAACAATGGCAACGATTTAATTTGTTTATACAAGCTGGAGATTCCAATATCAATGGCTTTTCTTTGCTTTATATTGACAGCCAAAAGGCATGCGTGCCTTTCTTACATATGGAAGCTGTTAGCTGGCGATGCTCGATTAAGAACGCGGAATTTAAGGCACATGTCTGATTAATTATACTATACATCCCGCCCAATTAATAATTGAATCGCTAATCTCGACATATAAGAACTTCAGATACGTACCTGGTTAATTAACCACCTGCACGACTATATAAATGTTCAGTAATTAGCACTCGACGCCCAATCTCGATTTAATTAATTAATTAATTAATTAATGTACGCTGTTAATTAGATTCTTAATCGCGATTGATGTTGTCGTTTAAAAAAACACAATCGCATATATATATATATATATATATAATATGCTAATTCAGTTGGTGATGCCTTCAAATTGAACATGCATGTGCTCCAAAGTCGAGAACCTCATGCCCACGTTCTTGTTCATCAAACCACAGAAGCTTCGTGGTAGCTCCATTTTCATAGATGACGATTAATTAAGACGCATCGACTTAATGTTTTTCGAGTGTCGGTGAGGTAGGTAATGATCTCAGCTAGCATTACAAAGAAGATCCAAAAGATATTTAGTGAACAATATTTTAATTAGTATATTTGAAAGGGGACCTCCAAAGTCGAGACTCGAGGGAGAGTATACGTACGTAGATTGACCAATAAGTCAGCAACGTGGACCCCGAGGGTGGGTCAACAGCACGTTGTCGAGTAGATAAAATGAATGCGTCTTGTGGTGGTCCTTGTGGTTTAGGCTACGCTCCAAAACGCAACATGTTTTAGGCTTCTTCGCATTGAGATTTCTTTATAGAAAGTAGTGACCGAGAAAGAGCTGACGCTAATCTCAATAATTAAGGCCCTCTTAACAGCCAAACTTTGATTTAATCGATCAGATCTTAAAGCTATAATTAAAAAGGGTCTTTACGCGTTACCACCGATAACTTCAGTTTGGCTAGAAGGAAGGCATGAGAAATTAGATCGAGCTACAGTGAAGGAGCCAGGCTTTCGAAGACCACTTTCACAATTATTGAATTTCAGCAATTATTGTCGAAGAGATTCAATCTCAATTGTCGATAATTAATCGACAACGTAACCGAGAGCACATTTTAATTCTGATATGCAAAATATGTTATTTTTCATGACTTAATTAATTATGTTACATGGATTTTAAATTATTTGTGTGTGTGTGTGTAAAATATAGTAAAGCTTTAGAAATATGGTGGAGGTTGTTGGTGGAATGAGTCCGAGGAAGGTCGAACTTCAAGCAGATTTCTGTTTTTAACCTCGAGCAACTTAACTTGAACTTGAGGAAATATGAACAATTAATGGACATATCATTGTGTTGTTAGAAATTACAATTTCAGTATCATAGTGGTATTAGTGGTGCTGTAATTATAAATTTCAGCACGACAATAGTAGTGATGAGATTTACAATTCCATTATGGTATTGGGATTTAATTTCTATCATCATTTTTTTTCGACACACCGTCAAAATTGGGGGTAGGAAAATTAGAACTAAGTTTCTTCGACATATCAAAAATTCATGCCGTAAGATCTTTCAATCTATGTCAAGAATTTTGAATTTGGACTCCTCTAGATCCATCAATGGGTTTCGGTCAAAACCCATTGATGATCCTATTTATTTCTTTTTCGATCCAATCCAAGTTCATTGAGTTTGGATAATGTCTTTCTGTGTATCCGTGACCAAAATTTTTGATATTCAAGATTTTATTAGGTATTCATAGCAATATTTCAGAAATTAGACCGATATAAATTAGAAATCAGATAAAAAAAAAGTGGTGTTGGGAATTATATTTTCAGGAACACAGTGGTTCTGAAATTTGAATTCCCAACACCACGTTCAGGATTTTCAATTGTGGTTCGGATGCATGCAATATCTAAGCATTAAATACACATTTGGCGGGAGGGGTAAAAAAGGAATGAGGTGCGTCCTTTAGTAAATATGGAAGTATGATACGCTGTTTGGACAATTCTAAACTTCACGTACATTATTTGGTAAATCATCGAATAATTTTCAACAATTTATATATAGAGAAGTATCTGTACTTTCAATGTTCAAGAATATTTATTTTTAAAATCATCAATTTTTATTAAATATTTTAAAAGAGAGTCATTTCCCTCCAGAGAAATACGAGATAAAATACAAGTATTATAATGTTTCATATAAATTTAAATTTGATAATATCGAAATGCATCAAATAAAATTTGGAGTTGACTCTTGTCAAATATAATTTTTTAGATTTTCATCGTAGAAGGTACATATGTAAACTTATTTAAATATTTTAATATTAAATTAAGAGAAATATTAACTAGATTCATTTCTATATAGCATTTTTTATTTAGTTTAGAATATAAATAATTTTCTGATGACATATGATCAGCACGTATTGAAAATCCATGTGTCATCAGAAAAATCGATCATACTGAGACGAAAAGCATTGGATACTACCATTTACACAATGCACATTGCTAAAGGACAAAATCTACTCCTACAAAATATAGAAGAAAATCTCATGATTAATTAACACGCCATTCTCCTGTGGCACCGACATCCTATCTTAGATGTTATGATTTGAAGAGAAAAAAGGACTCACTTTCGTACCTTTTTTTCTGTTGCTCCTTTTCCCCCTTTTTTTTTTTTTTTTCCCTCTCTTGCTCCTTCATCTTCCATAATGATGGTTTGGACCAGACTGATCTCATGCCACAATGCAAGCAGAAGATTAGTTTTGCATCTTATCCAAGACGACATCCACGAGTCTTGCATGAATATTGGCTCCTCTTTTCTGTTTTGTTATTGTTTAAACTTAAATTTTCGTTTTTTTAATAATAATAATATTTTTCCCTTACAAAACTTAGAATTTATTGCATCATTGTTTACAATCTTGGTACCTTTCAAAGGCATAGATTAGAGCTTGTGAAAAAGTGTAATCCAGACTACTAACTAAGGCCCATTTCAGCGTAGTTGGGCTATGCAACACCCGGTCCATTTCACATAACAAACTTATGAAAATTGAATTTTTTTTTTAAATTTATTTTTGGAATAATCCAGGTTTCGGTCAACTTTGTTTTAGATATTTAAGAACTGGAAGATCAACTTAGCAACAACCTTCCTTTCCTGATTCATCAAAAGTGAAAACAGACAGACAGTTTCAGTGTTCCAATTACTTCTCGGTGTCAACCTACAGATCACAAAAGGTATAAATAAGGTAGTTTTGCAGCCTAAATTGCAAGTCAAGTAGTCCTATCTGCAGTACTCAGAATGCTCCCATGGCGATCGACGTAAGGCCTTATGAAGGTCCTCCTCCACCACACCTCGAACGCCCTCTGCAGATTGGGGCAGTTGTCGCCCGACTTCAAGAAGATCCCCAGCCAAGAGAGCAGGATGCTCTGCTGCTCCTCCAGCGGCAGCGTCAGAATCGTCCTCCCGATCCCTTCTTCCACCACCTTGCGATCGAACCCCCTGCAGCCGTGCTGCAGCCAGCTGTAGTCATCAATGAGAGGCTGCAGCCAGACGTGCAGAAGCTGCTTGCGCGTCTCCTTGGAAGGAAGCAGCTCCCCTTTGCCGATGCCAACGAAGAGCCTCGAGGTGATGCAGCTCACCAGGTGACGAGATGTTATGGGCACCCTCGAGTGCAGCGCCGCTAGCTCGTTCTGGCTCGCCCACAAGGAGGCGAACTCGTCGGAGGCGTGCCTGTCGACCAAGATCTCCACCAGCCAGAGTAGATTGTCCGCCGCCAGACTGATCTGCCGCACCGCCGGTTCTCTGCTCTCCAGAGACAGGTCCGTGAAAGCGGGCTCCGATGCGTGTCGGAAGAGATCCAGTAATGACTCTAAGCAGCGCCGGCATGAGGCGTACAAACTCTGAACGCTGATATCGGCGGATCCATTCGCCATGAGGATGTTCTCCTTGAGAAGCTTGAGAACCAACGACTTCATATCGCGACGGCCTCTGTCTTCGCTGCTCTCCAGGACCAGCTCCATTATTTTAGAGAGCGTGTCATTGGGTGGCTGACAGAAACCGGAGGCTACTCGGTTAAGTATGGGACTGATTCCGTACTCATCGTCCTGTAAATGTCTGATCGAGGACACAACTTTTTCCTCTTCGTCTCCTACCCAAGGCACTGCCTCAAGGTAATCCAGACATGACTTGATGCATGCATGGAAGCCGAGCGTTTCAGCAACCTGTAAATTAAATTATCTCTTCTTAAATCAAATGCCATGGCAAATAAATATTTTATATATATATATATATATATAAATTAAAACATTCAGCCAACCTTCAAAATCCGGAGAACTCGTGGAACACTTTGCTTGATCAACCTGTGCTTCACATCTTTAGTGTACATCAACCCAACAGTCTCGACGTAAATCTCCACATCGTCGCATTCGAGAATTTCGATTTGAGGCACTGGAGACTGCTTGGAAAGCTTATCAGCGAAGAAGCTGCTGTGCTCTGCGAGAATGTTTTTGTGGACACTCATCCTCACGGAAGTGCCGCACTTAGCGTGCAACATAACTTTGAGGTCGCTGGTCTCCATCTGACCAAATCCAACAGATATCTTTCTCGGGACCTCAGCGTTTTGCTTCTGTGGCCTGTTAGCGCCCTTCGCTGAAATTGGGGTGGCGATGGCAGAGCTGAGGCATCTCTGGTCCTCAGCGATGAGTCTGGACCTCAGTGAAGTGGGAGACAGTCGTTTGTCCACCGGAGGGAGTGATGTCCTCTGCACGGACGATGCCTTGGAGCGAAGTGGAGATATCTCTGATCTCTGCTTGTTGTCTTGGAGATTTTGGTTCTTGAGTGTTCTCTGGATTGCTGCAGGAGAAGGACAGCACCAGAACCCTTCCGGGGTGACTGCGATTGGAACACTCCTGATCCTTGCGTGGCTTTGTTCGAGCCTTCTCAGTGTGAAATTTTCCATCTAGCAATGCCTGGCAAATCAGCTTGCAGGAGGTTTCAATGGCGACTTTCACAGCTAGAAAACAAGAAATTGTGTTTTGTAAACCTGCATAAGCAACAAATCTACTTCTAATGATTGAGCATGCATTAGTAAAATGAGATGATAGAGAAGAGAGAACGAATTATCAACTCAGGGAAAGGTTAAAATAAATAGAAATATTACAAGTAAAGATTTCTCTTAGTTTCAACTTTCTCCTCCACTTCTCGTACAAACAGAGAGATTCATGTTTCGGAGACTAAAGTCCCTGGGTTTTCTTAGCAGCAAAATGAAACATTCAGAGAAAATTTTCCAAGTGCATGCCATATATAACATAGCACCGGAAGAACAATAGAAAAATGGAAGTTCTTCTTACCTCTTCTCGTCGCTTTGCTCCTCCCTTCTCCTCCTTCTCTCCACTCATCTTCTTCCTCTGTCTGGGCATGTAATGATGGTGAACCAATGCAATGCCAAGCACGGAGACAACAGATGGATGGAGTTGCAGATGTCAAAAAAAGCAATTTCTCCAGAAATTCCCATCAAATTTTAAGCGGTAGAAAAGATGGTAGCTTTAGCTTTTTATAAATAAGTGTCCCCCTGTTGTTCCCTACCATCGTATTTCTCTCACACATGGAAAACTCCTTTGTATATAGCATGCTTAAATACCGATTCTCACACACTCTGAATCCTCCATTTTCGCTAGTTTGAATCAGTTCTAGTTAACTGTGCTCTTATCCTATCCCTGTCTAGTATTTGATGGAGGTTTTTGTTTATAAAACAACGTAACATTGCTTGAAAGGTACTTACTATGCACAAATATCCAACTCTCAAGTCCCAACAAGAACACAAAAACAAATAAATGAAATAATTAAGGCCACAAACAATTAAAGAAGAGAGGCCATGGCTGTTACTGTCCAAAATTTTGGATTAAGTAATCAATATCTTTTAGCCCGTGTGACATTCTTTCCTTTAGTAGGTTTCAAAATTATGGAAGATTGGGTCCTACTTAAGTGTAGGCTAGTGGATGAGTAGATATATTGCACATGATTATGTGGTATTAGAATTTAGAAATGAAGATGCTTTCCCTAAAATAATTCTTCCTTGAATTATTGGGAGGTTCTCTAAAACACTGCTAACTTTGATGACAAGGAATGATCTGTCTGACGAATCAGAAAATCCTTAAATATATTAGTTTCTCAAAAGTTTGTTTGGATTTTGTTCCTAATCTCTACCCCTTGGCTTTATTTAACATTGACTGCATGTGTTTGTTAAAGCCATCGAGTCATTAAATGGCACTCAAAAACATGAATTGCTGCATTTAACTTGCAAGTTGGCGTATTCCTATTAATGCTCGGTTTAATGTAAAGGTAATCTACAATTGGATCTAAGCTCGACAGGATAATATAAAATGTTTTAAGGGGGAATTGCAGAAATGTGCAGCTAACTCTTGATAATGTGATCGAGTGAAATGATGGCAATGCCACACGCAGTATTGATTAATTCATTTAAGAAACTTTGGTCCGAGATCAAAAGCCGTCATCAAACTCTGATGTAAACTTCTGGCTTTATAATTATCTATCTGATGGAAACCGAGGGCTCAGGTGGTGCAGTGTAACCACAAGCAGTCATTCCAGTCTGGAATCTTTCAATAAATGTCTGATGAGCAAGAGGCTGACGGGACTGTAAAAGCCGAAGAAAAAGAAGACGGTAAAACAGGAGTGTTGGAGATTGGTACCACTGCACAAGCGCAAATGACGCTTTCTCTTTTGACCTTTTATTTCTGCTTTACTTTGGACTCTATCTGTCATGCTCGAAACAGAATCCTGTCCTGCAGTGGAGATCTCAAACTATACATTCTGCATGAAAGAAAATTACAGTAAAACAACTAGCGAGATCGATGACATAGTGCTTGTTTGGAAGAAATGTAGTCCTGTGATACGAGCAAGAAGTGAGCATGTTTTGCCGGTGGGAGTTGTGTTCAAATTAACGTTCGACCGTTCAAAAACTTAATTGGGTCGGTTCAAGTGCCAAGTACAGAATCATTCAATGTAAGAAAAGCGTGCAGTGAGACAAAATATTAAAATTTGATAGAACGAGGACGGTAGCGTTCTGGTGTACACGGAAGTTAAAGACATAGAGACGGAGCATGCAACAGGGCATAGATGGCCGTGCATATGTGTATCCATCGACAAACCATGGAGGGCGAGGTCGTCAGTCACAAGGCCCTTCTGTAGGAACTAGGAAGTGCATATATTCACTCTCAGACGACGACGCCATGCATGCATGCATCCTGCGTTTAGAGAAGTGCCCGTCCATTCGTAGAGAGATCATGTGAGTCCGCAGTGTGGCTTTGGGTGTTCCACCATGTCGTTCTCATGTATGTGGTTGGATTTTTGTAGTCTTGGGAGTTCGGATATGGTTGGAAGGTTATGAAAGTGGTTTAGCGATAGCCTTTGCTCGTGAAAGCTAAAGGAAAGTTAGTAGAGAAACGAAAGAGAAATAACCGCAAACATATGCAAATAATAAATATTAATTATTAAATTTATTCTTCTATTTATTTAAGTGGGGTTGTGAGTTTTGAATTGTTTGAGATTATTATTTGATAAAATAATTATTAAGCAGTCAAGTCAAATTTAAAATATCAAGTTGTCGATGCTAATTAAACTAAACTGGGTATAGTATGTTTTTATATTTTAAGATTGAGTTTGGTTTAAATGCTGTTAATATTTTAATTTGAACTTGTTTAAAGATTTTACTTTTTTAAGTTTTTGTTTGAATTGTTAGCGAGCTTTTGTTTGATTTTGTGAGATTTTTTATTTATTGACAATTTATCTATAAGTCCGACCAAAAATTAATCGATGAACATGATTCAAATTAAAGTTTTAATTATTCACAAATAATAAATTATATATATATTCAGTTCAATTTGTAGCAAAAGACGAATATATTTGTTCTCAGTATTTTTATCGTCGGTCTTTCAGTGATGATGAAGAAAAATAAATTATGAGAAACTGTGACTCTTGATCCGTTGATTATAACGACATAAAACTTATGAATCCGGATGAGAATTTTAGATTTATATCGAAAACTATTTTATCCCATCAATCTTATACCTATTGAACGAATTAATATAATAAAATTTTTACCAACTTACTACTAGCATTTGGTTGGTTTATAATCGTATATTTGAAATGATTCATTTATTCCATTCCATTCATTTGTCAAATTAATAAAGGATTTTAAGTGATGACACTAGCTCTAGGCTTTTTTTAATGAATTTTCATAAAATAATTAATAAGTGTAGGTGAAGATGAATGAGATAATGGATAGCTAGGCTGAGGTGGCTGATTGCACATATTGGCGTAAGTGGGTGGGGCATGCAGGTTTGTCCAAATTATGTCAATTATGCAACGAAGATTGTACGAGTTAATCGAGTTGAATTAGATGAGGTAAAATAGCTAATTAGGATAAATCAAATCAATGGAGCTAAGTAGATTAAATAGAGTGTGCTGTCGTGGTCAGATTAATTAATTGGGTCAAGTGGACCAAGCTGTATTTAATAGAGAGGAAAGAAGTAAAGACAGCAGAGGGAATACAGAGAGAAAATAATTATATATAAAAAAAACAAATTTAGAGCTCTTTTCTCCACCGTCGATTTCATCCGTTGAAAATGGAACATCAAAGAAAAAATGAAGTGATTTTGTTGCCTTTTAAAAAACACAATAGCAAAAACTTCTCTTTGGAATTCAATAATAAACGGGCTCAATAAGGCCTTTTGGGCCTACGAAAACCAGCTGAGATGGCCCATACAATATTATCATGCATTGTCAGCCTCATCCACCTCGCCGCAGCGGCGGCGAATGGCATGCGAAGAACGAAGCCTCTTCTCAGTTCTCTTCCCCCCTCTTCAGCGATGCGCGAGAAGAGAAGGGTCGCCGAAGGGACGAGAATTTTGAGGGAGGAGACGACGGGGGAAAGGTTTACGCAGGGTGAGAGGATTGAAGAGGACGAACGATGTGATTCCGATTACGCTTCAGTCAATAACCATGTCAATATATCTGCTGGACTTCGAAACAATTGCCGGAATAAACAGCACGAAACAAAATATTTTATGCTTTGCCGATTGATTACTTTCCCAAATCAACAAAATTCGGGAACGAGCAACAAAGAATTTTCGGCGCATGTTTCGGAATAAGCATTATTGAAGGAGCACCGCCATTTCTTACTTTCTTTCGCTGAAATTTTGCAACTATGTTAACGTGTATCCTCTAATCGACCACTAAATTTACGCCTTAAGTATTGAAATCACAGAACATCTTTAGAACCTCAATTCATCTCTGTCGTCGTCCTTCGCGACTTCCTCGGCGCCACCACCGTCCGGTGGTGCGAAAGGCACACCTGCGTGCCGAACCTGCAGCCAAGCCTCCGCACCAGCATACCCCTGCTGCTCGGCGCCGCTCTACGGCTCATTCGCTCGATCGCCTTCCGCAGCATGGAGCACTCGCGCTCCAACCCTTGCACCCGGCTCCGCATGCTGTCCACGTCCAGCCTCAGCACCTGGTTTTCCCGTATCGCCGACGTCGCCTTCCACGCGCCCCTCTCCCTTCTCTCATCCGTCGCGGAGGCCAGCGTTCTCTCTTCCTCGTGCTCCGATGCTTCCGTCGCCATCAGCGTGCCCGCAATCGCTCGCCGCAGCTGCAGCTGCTCGAAGAAGAGCACCTGCACCACCGTCTGCAAATGCAGCCGCTCGTTCTGCGCCGCGTGCGTGCACGCCTCCAGCGTCAACTTCTGGCAGTCCATGACCCTGCACACGCTTTCCCTCTCCTCATCGCTTATCCGAGGATGCGCCTGTGGTACATGCAAATGTCAGTCATCACATTGACATATGGACAAACACCTTGCGTGCATATAAACGGGAGCTCCGTGGTCGCCGTACTTTGAGGTAGACGTCCACAGAGTGATAAAGCCCATCGTCGAACTCCCTTGCCGTGTCCGGCAACGCCAGTGCTAGGTTGCAGAACTTGTCCGGCTTCAGGTTCGCGTCGGACGCTGTCTCCGAGAGGAAAGAGTCCATCAGCTTCCCTGCCATTAGCAGCTTGTTCTTCTCGTTGCACATCTGTAATCCCTCCTCGCTCCCGTCCTTAGCAGAGTCTGCCGTGCCCGCTGTCGCCGCCAGTTCCTCGAGGAAGTAGCTCAGGATCCGCTCGACGCAGTCGACATCGTAGAGCGTCTCGACGAGGTAGGAATAGCTTGGCATCAGTAGGTCGTCTAGCGTAGCATGCTCGAGGTGCGACGCTATCTTGCGCTCCAGAACGGCTCGGGAATCTTCCGACGCACGGAGAATGTTCGCCGTTCGGAGGAGACCGAAGAGGAAGCGGGTAGTGACCTGACCGGAGGAGCAGCTGTTGATCTTCTTGTTCGAATGGGGGAGGTTGTTAATGATGGTTTCCAGGAGCTCCTTTTGCTCCGTCTCTGATGACATTGGGTGAGATGCGGCAGCAGTCGTTGTGTTAGCGTTTGTTTGACGGCGATTCGAACGTGAAAGCCCTGGGATCGACCTCTTCGCGTAGGAGATGAGAGAACACTCGATCACATCGGCGCTTAGATCCTTGTCTTTCATTGCAGAGATCACCCGCTTGTAGAAAGGTAGACCGAGTGTCGCCAGGTCGTCGAACCAGGAGTCGGCAGCTGCAGCAGAGGCGATGGCGGAGGATTGGACACCGTTCTTGCGCCGAATCCCGTAATCGATCCCATTCCATAGGGTGGCGACTGCAGAGTGGGAGAGTTTTGTTGTCTCTGACCTCCCGCTTCCACCGTCGGCGACGGGCCAGCCGAAGAGGGAACTAAGGTCGGCGGTGGCGGACGCCAGGGCGGTAATGGACTCGACGAACCGCTGGACGAGCCCGAGATCTTCAGCCATAGGATGCAAATTCTCGCAGGACTTGAGGGCTTTCACCGAGTCTCTCAAGCTCCGGAGCACGGACTGGCCAAGGAACCGCTCCGTCTTGGCGACGAGGTTCTCCTCCGCGAACTCCTCCGTCATCTCGAGGTATTCAGCGGCGCAGCGGAGGGCAGCGACGCTGCATGCGGTGATCTCGATCTTGACACCATAGCAGAATTTCGCAGCGGCTTCGAATATGTCGGCGCCTCCGGGGAAGTCCGGTAGCGCAATGTGCTGGAAATCTTCTTCTTCTTCTTCGATCTCATCTTCCTCTGCATCTGCCGCGTTGTTCTGATCTCTCTCCTCGATCAATTGGTGGAGCTTTCTACTCTTGGACATCAAAGGAAACTGCTAGCAAATCAGAGTTAAATATCGACGAAAACATAAACAAAGGTGAAATCTTTGAGGCACAGCGCTTCACCTTGTGTAGATGGAAGCTCACGTCACCAACCGCGACCACAACATCAGTAGGCAAACCAGTAGTGCAGAACCATGCTTGGCCACTGGAGCTGGCTTTCTTTGTTGCCATTTCTTCCTCTGTCCTAATTCCTTCCAAGTTCCAATAGTTCAGTTGGATTAAAACCTGTTCGCCATTCTTCCCAAGCTCCAATATTTAGTTGAACATACCAGTGTGGCTCAAACGGGGAAGCTGCCTCAGATATTGGCCGCGAGGGGAAGGAGAAAATTAAATGCTGTCGCTCGGTTGGTAGGGGATTCCAAGTGGGCGAGATGAACGAGGGGCATTTGAGCAGAGTTTTACCTCAAAAGCAGTTACCTTGCCCACTTGCTAATTCGTCTGTTCTCGTTTAATTGCAGGCTTTGCCTCATAATCCTCAAGAGAATCTCACTCCGGTAGGGGAAGAAAGCGAGGTAAGTTGGTATTTGTTTAATGCCCCACAAGTGGCTTTATGTTCCTTCTAATTATATTGCCAATTCCTCGCCAAAGCAGAGCTTCTTAAACCTCCCTTAAATACTGTGTTTTTGTCTTGTTTTTTATCTTATTTTTGCTCCCGTTGAGTTGTTATTGGTCACGGAACTTTTTTTGTTTTTGTTATTGAAGGAGCACGGATCAGAGCTCATCAATGTTCTTCCACCGTTGTCGGAGCGCATTAAAGACCTGATGCGATCTCAAATGAGGAATCCAGGACCAGAAAAATAGAGAATCGTGATTGTTCTTCATAGCTGAAGCTAAAATCCATCGCAGTACTGCATTTATTTATTGTTTTAGATACATTGCTTTTTATAAGCACGCGATGAATGCAAACTACAAGCTCAGCTCATCCAGTCAGTCAAGAAAATACTGGAGCATCATCTGTTACGAAGATGAGGTTCCAAAGCATCCACAGCTCCAAATACTGGTTCAGAGCATTGCAGAAGTTATTTTGTTACTCGGAACTGTCATCCAAGCTGTCAACCAGTCCTCATCTAATCTGTAATCTCCCTTGCCATCCATGTCTATGATTTAGCAGCGAGAGTATACTGATATTCCAGCTCTATTAACTCCTGTGACTCACTGCACATAAGATGCTCGTTGGCCTTGTTGTTAGATTTAAAGTTCCATCGAAGTGAGACTGCTAGTTTCTTTAACCGTCTAGGAAATCGAGAGAATATCACAGATGTATTCTGTGTGTATGTTGTTGTTTAGTAGGACAGTATACCTTCAGTTCGTATACTAAAACCTTTGTTATCTATGCCATCATAAAGTAAATTGTGTTAACCTGCGTACCTTTGAACAAAGACTGCATTTGGCTGTGCCTGTAGCGGCCCTGGTAAAAGTGAAAGTGTCGAGCAATTGGAAATAAAAGGTTCTGTAGTAACATGGGCGTTGAAATATGAGCATGTGCTGATGTACATGGAGATTCGGTGTGTCTTCTACTGTTCTACAATCATTGTGAGAAAGCCATCTGTATTTTCCATACCCATAGCTGTTTAGTCATGTAGAAAAGGTCTCGAGCAAGAGAATTATTAGTGCAATGATGTAGAAATTAGATCGAAGAAACAGATTCGAACAAGAATCAATCATATCAGACCACAGGGAGACACTTCTTCCCCTCGAAGGCTCAAACAACTCATGGATCAGATCAGACACAACTCCATGATAATTTAATTCACAATCGACCTTCATAGCTCTATGAGATCTAAATATGCACATGCGCATGGCGTTGAGAGAATATATAGATTACCGACTACGTTCTGTTTGTGTAAAGTGATCAAAACATAAGTAACAGTTATGCATTATGCATTGTGCAATCTCTGACATCATTCATATCGAAGTGGATAGGAGGAGTTTTTGTAGTTGCTAACCTGGATTTAAAGCGTCAGCTCATGGAAGAAAACACCGGTTTAAAATGAGTTATAGTATCAACTAAATGAAACGCAGTGAGTCCTTTGCTAACTTTTGATTCTACTGCATCAGGAAAATGATTATTAAAACTAAAGCGATGCTTGACTTGGAAATAAATAAAAATGCGTTTGATATCTCATATATATATATATATATATTTGGAAAGAAAGAAAGAGAAAAACAGTGCATTATTTTCATTATTGGGCCGTTGCTAAAAATAGACAGCCCTTGTCTAAAGTAGCCGTTGTCGTGCCAATTTAATTAAAACGAGTAAATGAATTGTGAACACGTGGCCTTAATGATATATATTGCCTCTTTCCCAAAACACCCCTCCTGCCTCATTCAAACCCCACCCACGGCAACCTGGCCGCCTCAATTTCAAATCCATCTTGAAATCTAGGCCGTCGATTCGGTTATTTTCTCCTCGCCGCTACAATAAATCCACTCTCAAAACCCTACTAGAAATCGAACTAGTTTCATCAGGATTCCTCCTCCGATTCCTCGTTCGCGTAAATTTTGAAAGTCTCTGCCGTAGATCTCGAATTTCGAAGCTGTTTTCGTATGATTTTCCCTCTTCTTATTGTGTTTCCCGTCTGGTCTTTCTGTAGGATGATGAGAGATTTGGGGATTTTTGGCCGGTGTGCGAACTCTGGGAAAGCTTCTATCGCTGACAACAGGGATGAAAATCTCCCGGCTGATTCGATGGCCTCGCAGTTGGAATCTGATCCTTCTCGACCTCCTCTGCAAACGATCCAGGAAATAGTGCAGAACCCTAAATCTGGGTTAGATCAAGGTGCGATTTTGAGGAGGAAACTGGATAGGAACCTGTCGGAGAACCAAAACAAGGATTCGGATCCGTCTCAAACGATCTTTCGTGCTCCAGAGAAGATGGAAGCTGGGTACAAGTTGGGTCGTGTATCGAAGACTAACCCTGCGACGAATGGTGACAGCTGGAACTACCGTGTTTCGAACACTCTGCTTCCGCCTCTCTGTCATGAAGGAGACTCAAGCATTGGAGAGGCGAATGGATTGAGGACTCCTCGTCCATATAGGACAGCTGGGAAAGCATCATCGGTGCGTTCAGACTTCAGTTCCACTAGGATCACTCCGGGAAAAAGTGTTATGAAGCTGGCAAACTCTGGTGTAAGCAACTCCCGACCTCCCATTTGTGTCATGACACAAGGAATGAGCTTTGGCATATCGTCCAGAGGGATTCCAGTATCATCCGCTCTTCCTAGTGTTGTGAATTCGGATGAAGTTTCTCACTTTGAACTCAAGGAGAATACATCATTCTGGATGGATAATAATGTTCAGGTATTGGTAACATAATATGTTCTAGTAACATATGCTTTCTTTTTTCAAGTTTCATCAGCGTGCTTATGGAATCAAATGTAACATCAAACACAACCATGAAAGGTCATCAATTGGAACGTAACTGTTTGTTAGTTGACCAAGCTATATTACATCAAGAAAATGTCCATGAGATTTTTAATCAAAACGTGTAAAAAAGAGAGTAAAAAATTAGCATCATCCTTTGGAGGTTCACAGCTTCGTAAACCATTGTGTTGGTTAGTATGCATGCTACATAATGGAGACACTTTTCAAACCTTTTTTAACCTGCTTAGGTAATCATTCGTGTGCGTCCTCTCAATAACATGGAAAAGAGCCTTCAAGGTTTCTGCAGATGCTTGAAGCAAGAAAGTGCACATAATATAACTTGGATTGGACAACCGGAGAACCGATTTACATTCGATCACGTTGCATGTGAAACAGTCAACCAGGTAAGTGGTTATGAATTAAGGAAGTCGGATCATTTATATGGTTCCATCTGATTTTTTTTTTTTTGGAAAATATATGTAGGAGATGCTTTTTCGAGTGGCTGGTCTGCCAATGGTTGAGAACTGCATATCTGGATATAATAGTTGTGTGTTTGCATATGGACAGGTACATTGTATTTTCACAACTATCATATTTTTTTAGTTTTCTGATCCTTTTGTGGTTTGTACTCATTGATTCTCATTTTTGTATCTTCTAATTCATGCATTGCTACTTTAGACAGGAAGTGGGAAGACATACACAATGCTTGGTGAGGCCGAAGAACTTGAATTTGAGCATGGCCCGAACCTTGGAATGATACCAAGAATTTTTGAGTTTTTGTTTGCAAGAGTCAAAGCCGTAAGTTTTTATTAATGGTGCCAGTATTATTTGATTGTACCTTCAACAAAGATATAAGCATTCAATCCTCTTGTCGTTTCATTGCAGGAGGAAGAAAGCAGGAAGGATGAAAAACTTAAGTATACCTGCAAATGTTCGTTCCTTGAGATATACAATGAGCAAGTTATTAATCTACTTGGCTCTTCATCTACCAGTCTACATGTAAGTTCCTTTTACACTTTGATGTCTGTTGTATTGGTTAATAAGTGAAAAAATTGACAACAGAAGAATGATCATATACCTAATATATTACCCATTGGTTCATTTTGCCTCATAACTTGTGAATAGTTGAGAGAAGATATTAGGAAGGGTATCTATGTTGAAAATCTCACCGAATATGTGGTTGAAAATGCCAACGATGTCCTTAAGCTTCTTATACAGGTAAAATTACATCCAATCTCCACCTTTCATCATCGTAAATGCTATTTTTTTTTCCTTTTGTGTTTGTCAAACCTCAATTCTGAAACCGACTATCAGGGTGCTTCCAATAGGAAAATGGCATCTACAAACATGAACCATGAAAGCAGCCGCTCACATACTGTTTTTACTTGTGTAATTGAGAGTAGATGGGAAAAAGATTTAATAGTAAACACCCGAAGTGCAAGACTAAATCTTGTTGATCTAGCTGGCTCAGAAAGGTTAATATGGTTTTCTATCAGATTGTTTTGTTATCTATACTTCTCCACTAATTTGCATCACTTAACAGGCAGAAAACTTCAGGCGCTGAAGGCGAACGCCTAAAAGAAGCTGCAAGTATCAATAAATCATTGTCAACGCTTGGGTATTTAATAGAGCACTAACAAATTCCTTCTTTATCACTATTTATTCTCTGTCAAGTTACGTTTGCTTCACCCAACAGTGCCAAAAGATTGTTTATTAGACTTCTTATAATGACATTTTCAAATACATTTATAGTCATGTGATAATGGTTCTTGCCGATGTGGCTCAAGGGAAGCAAAGGCATGTTCCTTATAGGGATTCAAGGCTCACGTTTCTTCTCCAAGTAAGTAATACTAAAACAAGTTACCCTTTTGTGTTTATATCAAGTTCTTCTATTTCCAGTTTCATGGATATCATCATCTCAGGATTCACTTGGTGGCAACTCCAAAACCATGATTATTGCAAATGTCAGCCCTTCAATATGGTACATAATAAGCTATTCCCGTCTCTCTCTCTCTCTCTCTCTCTTATTTATTTTATTTTTGTGACATGATAGACTAATGTGCACTTATTTACTTTCATGTCACGTGCAGCTCTTCTAGTGAAACTCTAAGTACCCTTAGATTTGCTCAGCGAGCACGACTCATTCAGAATAATGTACAGCCTGAGTTGTTAAGAATTTTTAGATTTTTCTTATTGTTTGATTTTCAACAGTTAATTTCTTAAAAAACATTCTTTTCCCCTCCTCAATTTTAAGGCTGTTGTAAATGGAGATGCTTCAGAAGATGTTGGTGCATTGCGCCGTCAAATACATCTACTAAAGGTGGACTCAAGCACCTAAGACAATTTATGTTCATTTGTTTTCTGATTCTTTTTCTTAGAAATATTTTCCCTCTAAAAGTAGTGCTCAACAAAATACTATGGAAATTTCATCCCAGGAGGAACTTGCAGTTCTTAAGCGTGAAAATGTGTCCAGATCTCTGTCATTTCGCACATCAATTTTTGAAGATTCGAAGAATGAAATTTTGAATGTTTCTACTGTGAAGAAGTTACCAGAAATGGTTGAAGCAAATAGTAAAGAGTTGCAGACTGGCCGAGATTTCAACAGTGCAACTATTTCATTGAAGCAGGTACTTGAGGCTGCACTTTGATATCTGCCACATTTTCTGATTGCATGAGATTCTTTTATAAAGGCTTATCTTTTCATTTATTGAAATATAAATGATAAAATTCTTCTTGTCTTGGAGAATGAAATAATATGGATTAAAATATCTGATTCCTTCAAATGGGAATTGATAAATAGAATGTTTAGCATACGTTTTGTATTCAGTGAATTCGACTTATGATATGAAATGAATAAAGCCAGTAACGGTGTTTTATGATTAAATATGCAGTTGCAATCACTTGAAGCATTATTAGCTGGCTCACTGCGAAGAGAAAATATGGCAGATACTAGAAGAAAGGAACTTGAAGCGGAAATTGAGCAGTTGAATTACCTGGTAAGTTTTTTTTTTTTTTTTTTTCAATTTTTTACTTTTACTTAGTGAGATTGTTGGTTATTAATTTGAAGGTTGAGAACTGAGTGCACGTTCATTAGTCAAGGAAATGTCTGTAGCACCTACAAATTTACTAATTTTCTAGATTAAATGTAAAACCATAATATGGTAGGCATGCCTAGAATTTTAAGGCTGTTTTTGCAACATCCTTTCATGCTTGTGATATAAATCTGAAAATATCTTTTGTTGAAAGAATCACCTAGACATTGTACTTCCGTTTGTATGAGACGTGATGAGGAACATTACTTGTGTTTTTTAACAGGTTCATCAAAAAGATGAAGATATTCAGAGCATTAAACCAATCCTTAAACTGCAGCAGGACAAGATTTGCCAAATGGAAAGCCTTCTGGAAGGACACGTGGGAATTGATTCATCCTTGCTGGATGAAAAACGAGCACTTTCTGAAGAGATACGGTTGCTTCATGCAAGAGTTGAGGGGAATCCTGAATCGGCAAACTTTGCATTGGAAAACAAAAGGCTACTGGATCAATTGAGAAGGTAATTCATGTATGGCTAGTCGTCTGCCTTCCGTTTACTGATTCAGTCTTTTTTCCCCCCCCATTTCTTGACATTGTTTTACAGGTTTCAGCATTTCTATGAAGCTGGGGAGAGAGAACATTTAATAGCTGAAGTGTCTGAATTGCGCAACAAGGTCTCTACTTATAGCTATTACTAGAATTGCTCATGTTGTATGAATGTTCTTGAAATTAAACAGTCGTTTTTTGTTGTTGCAGCTTATGCAAGTGTTTGATGGAAAGCTCAATCAGCACCTGAGGTCACACATGGAAAACCAGGTAAGTTTCATGTGCAGTACATCATTGTTTTTCTACTTATCCTTTCTCCAGACCTAAAAATTCATGTTCTTGACCGGTGAATTATCTAACATGGCATATGTAATTGTCTCAATATTGCTTCAGGAAAAACCATCTCAGCTATCACACGCAGATACACAGGCCTATGGACAAATAACGCTTCAGCAGGAAGAAATCCTGAATTTACACTTGGAGATAGATATACTTAAAACCATCCTTGCAGAAGAGAAGTCTATTCGCAGAGAAGAGGAGAGAGATAACCATTCAGATAATGAGCTTAAATCTGCAAATGCAACAGTGTCATTCTTGAGAAAAGAACTTGAAGGTATAAAAGATGAGTTGAAGGATGCGAGATCCATCATTGAAGTGCTTGAATCAGAACGTTTATTGTTAATAAAAGAGATTGAAGAAGTAAGAGAAAAGTGCAATCAACAAGTGGTGCTTTTAAAGGAAAAGGAGAAGGAAATATCTCTATTGAGAAACCAATGTATTCTTCATTCCAACAAGGAGATGGAAAACACAGCTTTTGGACATTCTAACAATGAGATTTCTCCTATACAAAAATTGAGAAAAATTCATGCTTCCTTAGAAAAGGCTAGAGATCTGAACAGGAAGTTCAAAGATGATTTGGTATCTCAGAGATCTCTTGAACTAGAGGAAGTTCTTGGGCAGCTCGAGATTCAGACTACTGAGGTAATTGCATCCTTGCAAGAGGACTGCTTTTCACTCCACAAACAGGTGGCCAACAATGAAAAATATGAGTCATTCGTGAAGCAGCCAAGCCTCATTGATTTGGAAAATGAAATGAAAGCCCTCCAAACAAAGCTTTCCTTGGTGACTCAGGAGAAAGAAAATCTTGGACGACTAGTTGACAACAAAGATGAGAAAATAAGGTCATTAACTGAAGATTGGGAAAGATTAGCATATGAGATTGCTGATATCCTCTATGATGGAACTACATCTCTTGAAGAAGCTACTGAACAGCTTGATTCTATCAGTGAATCAATTCCACAAAGGAGTTGGGTAGGTGAGCAGGTTGAGAGGATGATTAGGGGCATATCAGAAAGAGACTTGATCATTGAGGAACTACACAAGTGCTTGGAGGAGGCGCAGAGTTTTAGGTATGATATGGAATGGAAGTTGAGATCTTTAAGGGGAGCAACACTTGCGATCTCTGAGGCACAGCAACAGGAAAGTTGTGATAAAGAACGAGAGATTTATCGGTTGACCTCCGAAATAACAGACAAGGTGTCTATTATAAACAAATTAGAGAAGAAAATTAAAGTCAGTGAAGAACAAATAAAGAAAACCGAGTTGTGTGCAACTGTTGCATTGATCACGGTGAACAAGTTTTCAGAGACGAATGAAGCTTATCTCACAGAAATTGGACATTTAAGGTTCCTACTAGATGAGTGCAAAGGAATGATATTGGAAAAGGATGCCCTCCTACATCATCCAACTTCTTTACATGATGCAGAGAAGGAAACCCAAGATCTCAACCCACACTTGACGCGGTCTCAGGAGCACATCACTCAACCGTAAAAGCTTTCTCAAGACCTGGAAAGAGCATGAGATATCGAGCAAAAGAATTGTAAAGAGGAAACTGGCCATTGTAAGTTTTTTATACAGGGCAAGAGCTTATTTCTGTAGCTGATGGATGGCATACAGTATGTTTCAGCGACAAGCTGCTGATGAACTGCAGGAGTGTACACTCTGAAAAATTTGTTCCGTCCTAAAATGGCCCAAACAACTGTTAATGGTCCAACAAGCTGATGATAGTGTAGAAAATTGCAAAATGCTCAAAGCTTGGTGCGTGATTTTGAGCATGTTAGCCCCTTCACGTTTTAGATGTAAATTTTAGGGCCTTTCCCATCCTACTTTGACTAACAAAGTTTTTAATCCCAACAGGCTGGTGCTTAAATCGCATTTGGTAATTTTATGATAAAATCTCGTCTCCATGTTTCATGTGTATTTGAAATATGGTCACTTGGAGCTTCTTTCATCCTAAAATGTCATAAAGTTGATTCATAATTCAACTTGGTTGCAACAAAAATCTATACAATATTCAACAAGTTGATTTTCAAATCAGTTGATTGTAACATTCTGCGACGACGAAGCCCAAGGATCCATTTAGAAAATATTTATATAATGCGTGCTTAGCTGAAAATCACATTCAACAGAAAATTTATTTTCTCGGTCAACCAAGTGGCCATGTTTTGGGATAGACTGACTTCCACTGGAAACAAATGAAGGTTAATTTCTCACATCATTTGCGACCCTCTCACACTGTAAGAAAAATCTGAAGTAGTCTCTGCGGAGATGGTGGGTTGGTTAAGACAGAGGGCGTTTGTCGATGAGAGCGAGATTCGATCCCTGGAATGGTAGGAATTAATTCCTCCCCTAGCAGGATCTTTCCTCTGCTGGTACCAGTCCGCCAAAGGTCATAGGCTTGGTCCATGGGGGTAACATCCTCTTGGAGTCATCGTGATTTATCAGCGAATCTGAAGTAGAGATCCATTCTAAATTCAATCTCCAGTTAAAAACCTATTTTAAATTCGGCCACGCGAACCTTTCCCCACTCACGTTGCTCGTCGAGATTAAGATTGAGGTGTCATCTCTTGACAGGCTTACTACCCACTGAGGCCTTGCGTTTTTGGCCCATTGAGATTCATTGCCCAGTATAGTAGCTTTTAGTTGACACAAATTTTTGGTTGCCTTAGTATTGCAGTCACCCCGCGTATCATTGCTCATCACCTTATTTACAAAGGAGTAGGTTGCGTATTTGAATAATATAAAGATTGATTTCGAACGAGATTGTCTAAAGTTTTTTTCTGGATTCAAATAACTTCAGGTGTCTTGATCACTTAAAATTCATAGGATCCTCTGCGATTTATCTCCGGTTGTGGAATAGACCGATGGAGACTGTTAGGTGGGCGAACTTTGCAGTACAAGGGCTGTGCCAATTTCGAAATAGGGCTTTAATTTGCCTTACCTGCTCGATCAGAAAGGAAGTTACTGGTTGCGACTTGAGCAAGCTTTATCTGGGCAAGCTCTAGAGGGAGAAGATAGTATATATTTTCTCAGGTGCATTTTCAGGCTCACGTCGTTGTAAGGTACCCTGTATAACGAAGTATGAATTAATTTTAGAATCGATTTGTTAGACGTTGTAATTATATAATGTACAAAATGCTCAATAATCTGATATTTAAAGCATATTGTTACATCATTTTGAGGTGAAATTCTGTGAATTATTTACATTTAAGATCTATCTCGATGCCTATCCGATCCTAAACAACTAAGATTCAGTCGATTACGATGCCGGATCGAGCGATCTATTTAATTAGAGAATGGAGATGTAATTCGACAAACTCAGAATAAAGTGTTCGATACATTGGGCGAAAAACAATTAATTAATAATTCTTTAGCGGTTGTATCTCATTTAGTAGAACAAAGATTTGTTTGTTATTGTTGATTGTCTTTCTAATAAAATTCGATGTAAAAAATCCTTCCAACTCAAAATCTTACATCTGTGGTAATCTGATACATTGCTCGTGAAACATTTTAGCAAACAACAGCAACCTAATGCAAATCTGATGAAGTTAATCTCGGGCAAATAGGTCTATTATTGACTATTTCAATCGTCGATCCAAGTCCAGTTAGAAATTCACAGTTGCTAATTAATTAATAATCTCTGCTCCATTCCAACAAAACCTGATAAAAGAAACCGTCATGAACACGTACGATCTCATTATTGGAATAATCTCATGCAGTAATCTAATTTTACATCGAATCTTTGCGCCCAAACTTTGGTCATGCATGGAGGCTGGAGCCCTCAACCCTGTCGGTGTCGGGCACAAGAATTGTTTTCCCATCTGCCATGACCGAATCTTTTTTCTCTTCCTCTCCAATGGCGGCTCCCCAACGTGCTCGCTCACCATTGCCAATGCTGTCAATGTACCTACCTACTCGTATCCAAATTCCAATGATCTATCTACGAGTTCTATAGCACTGCATTATGAAGATAATTGGGACTTCTACGAAGCTTAAGGCTAAGCAAAAGTTGCCATCGGTAATTGGGTCTTCCCTTCTGGTTAGGAAATCAATGTGGCAGCGTGCACTCCACATTGGCTTCTCTTTAAGCCTTTTGTAGTCGACGATCAGGCGTACAGACGACTGAAATCTATGCGGGCAGCATGCCCTCCATATCGGCTTCTCTTTGAGCCTTTTTTGTAGTCGACGATCAGGCGTACTGTGGAATCCCAGGACCATTCCACCAGCTCGAAAATCCACGCATACCATAAACACCAAACAGGAGGCTACCCAATATATTTATGTTCGTATATATGTCCCAATGGATCATCGCCAACCTCGACAATTTCCATGTCTGTTGCGTTGCATTGCATTGCATTGCATGGGGGATGGAGATGGATTCGTGAAGCCCTAGGAAAGGCGAAGCTGCCTGCTGCTGGGGGAGCAACCCTATCCATCATGATCAGTAAAGGCGCGGCCACGAGAGATCATGAGGATTGAATGGATGATGGATCGATGCATGGGATGGGTATGTTCCCCATGTCATGTCAATTCACGCATTGGGGGTCATATCATTATGTCATACGATGGCAGGCACTGACATACATGCATCACCCACCATCCTCTGCCTGCTGCTGTGCCAGCGTCACTGCTGTTGCATGCATTACATGTATACCATTAGCGCCCCATCGATGGGTTCTCGTCCCAGCTTCCATTACAGTGGGGCTAGGAAGATAGAGCGTCTGATTTGGATCGAGAGAGCCCGGATTCCGAGGGCACCATATCGTCCCTTCTTCGATCTCCTCTTGTCCGTTATCTGTCTTTGGCGGCGACCGCTGTGGGCTTGTGCGCGCCACCCCTATCGAGCTGCCCGCTTCGGTGAAACTGGTCCGTAGGCGTGGCCGCGGGCAGGGGTTGCGCTAGCTCTACTATTACGGTGTTGGGTGCAGCCGTGCAGGCGGTGAGCCGTCGCTTTCGCCGCGGCCTCTCGGCCCCCTTCCTGCCTGCCCTGCCTGCCCTGCTCCTCCCTGACTGCACGCGCACTGACCGCGCTGCCTCGGAACGCCCACCGAATCTAACAGTCGTCGTAGCCCCGGTTCCCAGTTCCCTGCTTGCACCATCTGCCATCGCTGCCTCCGCGTCTTTTGTTTACGTGCATTGCTTTTCCTCCGCATACGGCCAAATACGTAGCAACCATCTCCTGTTGGTCCTCAGCGGTGGGTCCCACCGAGCACCAGATGGTGGAGCCCACGCGCGTGTCAGAATTGTGGACTGAACTCCGACTGAGATGGCGGTGCATCCTTGCGGGGACGACAAGGAAGGAATGGATCCAGATTAATGGCACAGAGTGGCCGGTCATGTGTCAGTCGAGGGATGGATACTGATGGATTCTTGGGTTCTCTTGAAGGATTCCCACTAGTCCCAGTGACTGAGAAACAGTATCGTCTCTGTCTCTGAGCTTCCAAAGGTTCCAAAAGGAGAAGACAAAGGATGAAGACCAGCTGCTTGTCTTCTTCTCCCAGCCATTTGGCAACCAACTCTGAACACTCAAAACCACATAAAAGGATTGGAGATACATGGACTTCATTCAGTCAGTTTTTTGCCATGAATTCGCAGGAAAACCATGGCCAATTATGGAGCTACTACGTACTTTGGCCTTCCGGCCGGTGCTTGCGCCTTCTTGCTGCTGGATGAAACTTTGGACCACGTTACTGATTAATTTTTGCATGAGTGTTGCATATTGATAATACTTGCACCATATATACTTCATGATATGTCATATCCGCTAACGTTGATATGGAATTAAATTATCATTCCAACCAACTTTTGATGGGATAATTGCATGAGTAATTTATTGAGGTATAATATAAAAATAATGATGAATAATATAGCTGTGAAATAAATTGATATTAATGTTACATTATAGTGAATCAAGTCATAATATAAAGGGACTTGAATCCCAATCTCCTTAGTTATGCTTAAAGTTTATTTTTATTTGAAAAAAAAAGTTTTTTATTAATAGATTTTTTTTTAGAGTTAATACAATTTTAATCTCCATCATAAACCTTTTTATTTTTATTTTAGGTTTTTTTTTCTACTTAAAATTTCCTATCTATGTAGTTTCTAAATTCCGGGAAAATGAAAAAAAAAAAGGTGAAAATGAATAATAAATTGAAACCTCAACGACTAAATCTTTTTCAATTCTCGTTCGATCTAAAGGTCTTTTTAACAGACATTTTACTTATTAAAATAAATTACAATTTAATTATTATCTTAATTGATGGAAATGTAGATTGTCGAATACAAAACCTCTCTTATACATGAGCAAAAGCACTTCACCTATGAAAAACTCTCAATCGATGGCGATGCATATTACTAAAATTGATATGCCAATCACTAAACCAACTAAAGTTATGCATCGAGACAAGTCAAAGACAAATTAATAGATAGGTAAAGATATTAGAGATTTGTTAAAAGATTGATGTGCTTATTTATAGAAAGACCATATATAAGACTAGATGTAGCATATATTCTTTTGGTATAATTAATTAATCAATTCATGTATAATCCTAGTGGGTAATATATGAATTCAGTCCTTCGCATTTTGAGGTATCTAAAATCAACACCAAAAAAAGGAGTTATGTTTTCTAAAAAACACGATCAAGTAAAATATTAAAGTATATACAAATATTGATTGGGTCAGAGTAGTTGGCGATAGATCATCAAGATATCGGTGATAGCTTAGTTATAAGGAGAAACAAGAATAACAAGATCTAATGCAAATATTTAAATATAAAGGGATGGAATTTATAAAGTATTATGGTTGAAATTTATAATGCAAGACCTAGATACTCTTTAGAGAAATAAATATAGTTATAATGTGATAACAAAACAATATTTAATATGCATGACTCGTAATCCTATTTAACATGATCATACAAAGCATGTCAAGATTTATAAATTTTTTATTAAAGAGAAACTAAATGAAAAAGCTATAATACTACCAAAGCTTTATTGAAAAGATGAATGATAAGTATTAAACTGGTACTTTCAAAAATTTTAGATAAGTTAGAAATATGTAATATTTATACACGTACACTAACTCGAGGGGAGCGTAAAAATTAATGACAATGTAGAGTTTTTTTTATTTGAAAAATTCTATTATATTATCAAAATAAGTTATATTACCAATTTATAAAAGTATTAAGATTTCCATGTATTGAATATTTTTTTTAAGTTAATACAATTATAATTCCCAACAATCTCTTTTCAAATTGAAAATGCGAGGAATCTTTTAATTTTACATGAAATAATAATTTTTTTTTAAAAAAAATCAGTTGCCAATTTTTTTTTGGATCATCAAAGTTATTGTACGGCTCGCTTTGACCTACGGTGATCAACAAAGAATTTAAAGCTAAGATAATCTTTGCAACATGTACACTAATACCAAGATCAAACGACCATAGTCGAGATCATATATTTTAACTTATGAAATGATGCAATAGCGCTCAAAGGCATCATTTGTTCATAATAATAGAAAAATAATCATTTGAATGGGAGTGAGGGAAAAAAGGAAAAGGAAAAAAAAAAAAAGGAAAGAAAAAAAATAAAGAAATGTTTCTTTTTATGGATAAAGAAAGTTAAAATTTATCCTTTCTTAATTTCAAGAGTCTTTGTCTCATTTTTACTTTTGGAGCAAAAGGTGAAATTCATCACCTAGTGACTCATACTAATTGATCCTATAATTATTGTAAGAAAAATAAATCATAAAGAATATTTTGTTTCACAGTGAAAGGATAAACACTTTAAAAAATTTTATAGCCCTCGAAAATTTACCCTTAATCCTTGAAACAATTTTATCGTTTATGCTAATCATTTGATTCTCTCTTTTTTTTTTCCCACACAATATTTAAAATTTTTCTCTTTTTATTTACTCTTTCCTCGTTCTCTTCCATACAAAATTTAAAATTTTCTTCCCTTTTATTTACTGATCATGATTAAGAGTCTTATTAAGACATATGGACAATATGTCGGAGCAGTCTCGAGTTAATCAATATATAAATAAATTTAAATTAATTAAACTGGTTTAATTCATGTATGAAAATCTCAAGTTAACCAATAATCTCCCTGCTATCTTCTTTCTCTGTCCCTTCTTTAATTGCCGCTGTTTTTCATTCTGTGAGGCACGCCGCTGGAACTGTATACATTCGATCCTCTGGAAAACGCGAGAGAGGGAACGCTGGAAATAATTGGCGGTAGGGAAAAGAAACCTGAAATCATTTAGTTTACTGATGAGGAGCGAGAAGTATCTGATGCAGGCCAGAGATGAACGTAGTGGAGTACTCTAAATCCGTGGCGTAAGTCCCGTAAGTGGGATTAATTACGTCCTTATTTACTTATATAAAGTCCGCCCGGATTGCCTGCGTGCATGGGAAACGTGCATGCATGATTATCCAGACGGAGAGCAGACGCAAAGTAGACATTCCCATTTGCACGCTGCCCCAAGCAACTCAGCCTCCCCTTCGTAATCATTATCCAAATCTTGATTAATTAATTAACGAGATCGCGGCACAGTGAAGACCAGACCAGACCAGAGCAGACAAGCTCTCGTTCCGACATCCTTTAACGCCGTTTCCTTCCAAGATCTCGAACAGATTCACTCGGACTGGATTGGACTTTAGCCAGCCACCTTCTCATGCTCTGACTGACAACTCTCTTCCCGTGACGACGTTTCCTGCATGCTCGACGTTAAACGGATCGGCTAGCTTCTGTTGCAGTAATCTTCGATCCGATTAGAATATTGGTTTAAAACAACTGTTGGTGGACCCTCCTCGAGCACTTGTGATGTCACGGCGAGCGTCGAACCCGACGAAGGAAGATCATGGCGTTCCAATTTGTATCTACTCTCGAGGAACATGACAAGATGCCCAGCCCACTGTCCCCCGACCATTTTATTTGTATGCTCGTTTTAAATCTCATCCAAATCTAACCACCATTCTCTGTATATCTAGGGTTCTTAGCCTAGGCACTATGGGGCCCACATATCAGACGTGCCCAGTTAATTATATATATATATATATATACTGAAATTTCATTTTAATTTAATCATTTTCCGGTACGACAGGCATTTAAGAATTAGAACATGAAGCACTTCGAAGAGTAATCACAAAGTTTTTTCTGGAATATTTATTTTTTATAGTTTTATTTTAAATATTTTCTTTAGATTATATAAATAAACATTATATATCGTCATGATCGATAGAGTTTGTACACAAGTAAGAATCTTACAATTGGATCTTACAAGGACATAACCAGAATTGTGTCAGCGGGAATTAAAGGAATTATATTACGTTTGTTTTTTTTTTTTTACTAATTTGTATTGCGAGAGACGAAAATTCATTAAAATAATTAAATCTGATGATGGGGCTTGTAATTGTACAATTCTCATGGGAGTCTTTGAGCGTCCCATAAACCATTAGCGAGGGTGCAGTTCCCCAAACTCTCTCTCTCTCTCTCTCTCTCTCTCTCTCGCTCGGGTTCGGTTTGCTTGCTGAGAGACAAGAAGTGCATCCATGGCAGTTTCTCTTTTTCCCTATCCATTGTCCTATATAATCCACCATCCACTCCAATTTATTCTCTGCATTATCCATCGCTCTGAACCAAGCACAACCTCAGCTCCTCCTCCCTTTTCATCTCCACTCATTCAAAGCTACTGCATTTCTTTCCTTGTTGCTGATTTTTTTTTTCTTCCTTTGCGGCCGATTATATATCTTTCTGTCGATCGGCAAAATGATCCAAGGATTGTTAGGCGGAGTCGTGGAGGAGAGGAAGGCAATCTCCCACCTCATCGACCACTCGCCTACCTCCTCCACTATCTCCTCCCCTTCTTCTTCACTCACGTCGGCGGCCGCCGCCGGGGACCAGCAACAGCAGCAGCAGAATCTTCGGTGCCCGAGGTGCGACTCCACCAACACCAAGTTCTGCTACTACAACAACTATAACCTCACCCAGCCGCGCCACTTCTGCAAGACCTGCCGGCGTTACTGGACCAAGGGCGGCGCCCTCCGCAACGTCCCCATTGGCGGCGGCTGCCGCAAGACCAAGGTCGTCCCCGCCATCGCCGCCGCCGTTTGCGGCGCTAAGACTGCGCCCAACAAGGCCAAGCCGCCGCTCAACGGATCCGACCTCATGCTAAGGTCCGGATTGGGCGGCGCCGTCGCAGTAGCCGGCGGGATGGACGGCGACTTCTCCGCCAGCAGCCCGCTGGTGTGGGCTTCGCCACAAACTTCCCATCTGATGAGCCTGTTAAGGTCCGGCGCCGGCCTGCAGAGATCCGCCACGCACTGCGGCCTCAACCTTGGCTCACCGGCGGTGAGAGTCAAGGAGGACCGGTCCTTGCTCTGTTCAAACAACGCGACCGATCTAAATGCACACGCCCTGAGCTTGGATCCCCTGAGCCAGCTCGGTTTGGGCGCCTCTCTGTGGAAAAACCACCACCACCACAGCAGCAGCGGCTACTCCTACCAGCAACAGTTGCCGCAGTCACGGCAGCAGCTGACGCAGCAAAATGGCAACAACCCTCAGGTTGTATGCGAGATGCCGAGCTCAGAAATCCAAGACCTGTACCAAAAGTTCAAATCTTCGTCCAATTACTACGGCGAGCCGTTGCAGACCGTGATCGGCAACGCCAATGGCCCGTTTGATCATTCGTCTCGCAGCGGTTCCTCTATGCTGTCGAATTCCAGCGTCGCTACTGCTTCTTCAGCGACGACGACGATCTTGGACCCAATCCCACAGCTCTCTACTGCAGCGGAGTTCGGTTACTGGAGTAATAACCCTTCTCTAGCGGCATGGTCTGATCTCCCCACTCCCAACGGCGCGTTCCATTAAGAGATTTGGAAAGTTTATCACTCTACTTTTGTTCTGCTGTAGCATTTGGGCACGGCGGTGCTTGCAGTCGTCCGTTCATGGTGGTGAACTGAGTTGATATCATCAGTCAAATTATAGATATGAGAAATGTGATGGTTGTACGTTTCACCTTTTCTTTGAAAAACAAAACAAAAAAAAAAAAATCTTGTTTGTGGTTTTAATGCATGGTGTGTTGAATTTGTCTTCAGATGTATCAGCTGCTGCATGAACAATTGAGAAATATTATTTTTTTTTTAAATTTCCTTTTGGTAGGTTTATTTTTAAAGAGAAGTACGCATGATGTTTGATGATGACAAATAGAACAGACGTTGAGATGAGTCGATAGGATGGAAATTGTAACGGGGACCGATGAGATAGGGAGAGAAAATTAATTAAAGAGTGTGATCTGAGTGGGGGAAAAAGAGGAGATATGATGGGAAGAAGATTCCTTCTTGGTTTATATATATATATATATATATATATATATATATATATATACACAGTCGTGTTCTCCTGCGCTCCTGCTTTCTGCGCGCCCGTGAGCACCTTCGTTGTTCTGCGCCGACTCATCGCCGCCGCTGCCGCTTCGCCGTCCGGCCATCTCCGGCCGCCGGACCGGGTGCGTTGGAACCGCACCTACGCCGTGATCCGTGAGCCGACTTCCGGCCGGATTGTGGCCGGAAGCCGGCGCATCGGCGCGATCCGGCGAATCGCGGCTGCGATGCGCGGCAGCCTTCGCCGGCCATGATTTGGATCGCGGCCAAATCCCGGCCGCGACGTCGGGGAAGGGCCGCCCTAAGCGGTCCTTCCGGCCGGATCCGGCCGCGGTCAACGGAATCAAGCGGTCGCGGCCGTGACCTTGACCTGCGCCGCGATGGAGCGGATTCCGGCCGAATCGCGGCCGAATCCGTACGAAACGCCCGGCCGCCGAGCGGTCCTTCCCGGCGATCTTGGCCGAGATCGGCCGTGATCGGCGAATCGCGGCCGGCGATGGCCGCGCCGCAAGAAGCGCCGATCAATCGCACCCTATATATATATATATATATATATATATATATATATATATATATATATATATATATATATATATATATAAATTATTATTATAAATTTTAATCTAGATTTTCGATTTCAGTCCCATTAGATTGAGGCTTAGTTTACTTATTAGTCAATTTAGAGAATAGTTTGTAGAAGTTAAGTTTTAAAATATTACCTCATTTTAAATTTAAATTTTGATCTTTTTATCATTTATCTAAATATTTTAAACTAAATGAACCAATCTAACGACAGATCAATTTGGTTAACTAAGATGGGTATTGAATGATGATGGTGAATTGCGATTTCAAATTTATAATTTTGTTCAATCGATTATTTATTGACTCATGAAAAAATTAATTATTTTAGATTTCGATTGAATTACTTAATTTTTTTTATCGATTGATTTGATTTTTCGATAGTTATTAAAAAAATTTGATCTGTTCAATTATTTTTTTTTAAAAAAAAATTGATTTGTTTTTAGTTCTGTCAATTTTGGATTATAAAAATTCATTAGATAAATTTGAAAAATATAATTATTATTATTTATTTTATTTTTACTAATATCATATGTTTCACGTCTTTGATTCGACTAATCTTGAAAACAATCGATTCAGTCATATATTGAAAGTTTTCATCGACCATCAAAGTAAATGGGGAGCACTTGCATGTGCAATGTCGTATGATGCGATTGTATTTTGTAGCCCCTTCTGCAGAGCATTGAATAAGGGTGGACTATTTGCGACCGCAACAATAAATTATGTCAAGATCAACACGCATCAAATGACATTGTCAAGATTCCGACGAAGATCCTCCAATGCTTAAATTAGACAAGATATTGATAAAAAAAACATGTTAAGTGCAGTAAAAATAATATAAAAGAATAAGAGAAAGAGTTATCTTGTATAGTCAGGAATATGCGATAGAGAAAAAATCCTAGAAGCTTAGTCCTGTCAAGAAAACATGTTGAGCTGCTTTCCCAGGAGATAATGCTTAGGGCTAAAGAAGAAGCAACAAAATCTAGAGTCCGAAGAAGGAGAGAAAGAGTTATCTCTTGTATAGCAAGAAACATGCGAGAGAAAAAATCCTAGAAGAAACCTTCCTTGAGCTGTATTTCCAGGAGATAATGTTTAGGGTCAAAGAAGAAGCAACATAATCCAAAGCCCGAAGAAAAAGAGAAAGAATTATCTCTTATATAGTCAGAAACATATGAGAGAGAAAAAATCTCCTTTGACCTGCCTTCTCAGGACAATACTATACTTAGGGTCGAAGAAGAAGTAACGGAACTCGGAACTCGAAAAAGAAGAGAAAGAGTTATCTCTTGTGTAACCTAAAATATACAAGAGAGAAAGAGCCCTAGAAGAAATCTCCCTTGAGCTGCCTTCCTAGGAGATAATATTTATGACGGAAGAAAAAGCAGCATAACTCAAAGCTCGAAGAAGTAGAGGCCTCCTCCTTTTATCTTCTCTTCTGCTTATGTAGGAGCTTCCCTCACCTTGTCGATTGGCTCATCACTTGCTGTCTAGCAGTTATGAGACCAATCCTACAAGGAAGCTCCGACTCTAACATATTTCTCTTTGCTACATATGAATGGGACAAGAATATTTCTTGGGAATCGCTATGTGAGTCACATGGCGGCATTAGAGAAGGACCACATATATATGCCTTGGTAAGAGCAACTTGAGAAGAGTTGGGAAGAGGCTATCTACGACTCGAGAGAAGTAATTTGAGCGAGCACAAATGCTCATGAAGATCTCCAACACTCGGGAACAAGTGGTGCTTGGTCACATGCAAATACATGGGCGCTCGGGTGAAGAATTTGCGATTCGAACAGTTCATGTGCCCAGCACTCGGATGAGCAGGCACACGGAAGAAGCAAATGAGGGCATCAAGCAGTCCAGAGCGGCACTCAAGAACGAAATGTTGAGATGCGACATAGGAGAGGAGCTTGGTCGGGTTGATCGGACGGTTAGTCGATCGGGGGATGTCGAAATGTGGAAACTCGAGTGACACAGGAAGTCGAGTAGCCCTCGAGAGCTTGAGGAGCTAATGTTATCTAGGACTCAAGAAATGTTAAGAATACCGACTCAAGAATATAATACTTAGGAAATATTGTTGAGGTTCAGACCAAACCTTCTTAAGGGCATTTGTAATGCTGTTAATAGAAGGGTATTATAACACCCCTTGGTGTTAAACACCATTGTGGAGGGGTGCCTATTGAATTCCTCTTGAACGCGTTCAAGAGGACGTGAGGTGGGCTAGTCCCTGTTGATTCATCCCATATTTTTTTTTTAAATTATATTTATTAAAAATTAAATAAAATGATTAATTATTTTTAAAAGTAAAATTATTATTAAAAATAATAATTTTAATATTTTAAAATATATTTATTTAATATGATATAATTTTAAGATAATTAAGTGGATCGTGAGATTCAGTGTTAATGTTAAAAGGGATGTGGATGAAAAAGATATGTTGTTATAATGAATATGTGACAGTGAAACCCATAATTTTTAGTGAGGTGAAAAATATTAGAATGTGATAGATTGTGGATGCTCTAAGAATTTCAAATATTTTTTATTTAACGGAAGTCAATTCTAATGCGGTATGTGAAATATTTATAAATTTATTACGGTTAAAGATCGAATAGTAGAATTAAACGTCTGCACCGTAATTCCGGAGGTTAATTTTTATTTTTCACTCGTTGCACGAGGAAGTGGAGAGGTAAAAAAGAGCGGAGAGAGAAAGAGGGGATGGCAGCCTTGGAAAGGTGGGGGTCTGGCCCAAACGCAGCAGGCGAATTAGATTCTTCCCCCACCCAACGCACACTGCAGCCTTGTGATTTTAGAGACAGCAGGAGCGAGAGGGAATATGATCTCCTTTTCTTATTCAGGTTCATATCGGGAATCTATATGCATTGCAGCGTTGAATGCTAGATTTTGAGTATATTTTGTCTGTTGGATTCAATCATTTACTGGGTCCGATAATTATGATTATAGCACAAGTGCTAAAAACAAAATTGTATTTTAGAATTTTATGGATGACCTTTTATGTATAGTTTTACACGGCAACGATCACAGTTACTTGAGTATTTGTGGAGCATTTTAGATAGTAAAAAATATCATATAGATCGTAGAGAACAGAGTTTTTATTTTTCTTTTTCTAGAGAGATTTTATTTGAGTTCATGGAGGATAAAAGGTGGACTTTTTATATTTGAATTAAAAGAGAAGTTTTAAAAAAAATGAGAGATTTTGTATATAAGGTGTAAAATTAATGTCTCTCTTTTTTTTTCTTTATATTTTAAGCACTAGATGTTATATAGATATATAGAATCTCTTACTGCAGATTTGACAATTCTGACTACTACAATCAAAACACACACACAAAGAAAACTATTTCATCATCTAGACTTCAATGGAGGCCACTTAACTGCTTGTTTGTAGTAGTTTAAACATGCATTGGATTGGCCATGAGATAAACAGTATATACGTGTATAAGAAATTATTTCTTACGAGTTACAAGGGCAGCCGACGTAATATCAGCACAGAACTCCTTCCTTTCCAGACAAACGAGCGTCAATCAAGGAAATTCCTGTGCTGCGATCTAAATCTATCTGAGGAAACAGAGACGATCAGGAATCCAAAATTTTAACTGGATGGATAGTTACGCACAGGCTACACCGAGTGAACGAAAATCAATGTGTGGAATTGCCCCTGAAAAAGGGGGAATAAAAGGGAACAGAAATAAGCACTTCGTCTCTGTTGGCTCAAGTAGCACAACCCACCAATAGTGAGAGTTAATCGATCGATGGGGTTTGACAACTAGATATCTTAGAGGTGTACAAAATGCTAAACACATGGATTGTCATATCCTGGGATGGTAGGAAAAATCAATGGCACAACTATTGATTACGATTGTCAGTTTGTTGGTGCAGAGATTCTAACCGATATTTTCTGCATCTGATGCATTTTGGCATTTCAAGCAATGGATTTTTGGATCGTAGAAATAATCGCTTCGGAGTGAAAAAAAAAAAGAGAAGAAAGTGTCGATCCGAGAGGTATATATATATATTTAGAAGATCCTCTTTTTTGCTGATTAGAAGATCACATAATAACAGAATAGGGTAGGTTGAATGTTAGCTCTGCATTAGGATATGCTTTTCCTAATGAAGTGGATCGTTTAGAATCTCATCTATGAGGGAGCTAGTAGAGCATTCTCTAGTAAAACCACCACTGAAATTTCATAATCGAAGTGTACAAAGGGGACTGAATTCCACTTAATTATGAAAGTGCTGCTTTTAATGTTCTATTTTCAAATGGTAGAATGAGTAATTGGAGATAAATTTTTCAGTATCCATATTTTTGAATTTATATGAAGTCTTAGTTTCTTGGTTTGGTGTTTATTTGAATACGTTACTGCAATCCAAAGTCTTAGATGATTCATTTGAAGCAAAACTGTGCTGTCTAGAGTTTTCTCCAGCAGGGTATTTAACTACTTGCTTAATCTGCATCAGTGGCTTCCAAGTCATCTGAAAATTTCCATAAAATTGTTTCTTAACAAATTTAAGTATTTATATTGTTTTTTCTGATTTTGTCGCAAGAAGTCCCAATTTGTAATACTAATCTTGCTAATTCATATGGACCTGTTCAATTTACTTCTTCTCTATTGTTCAACTTACTTGAGTTGCTCTTTCTGTCATCGAGCAAAAGTTTCTCGGCACTGATGGAAGAAGTGTTCTCAATTGTCACCGAGGAAATCAACAAGAAATTCACATTAGCGTTAATTATCTTTGTTGAAGTGTGTTAAGTTGCCTTTTATTTCTCCCTTTTGTAACAGGATCAAACATCTAAAGAGGGTTTAACCATAGGCACACTAGGTGCTCTGTATGTTTGTAGAAATAACACATTCCCTTTTCTCCTCAAAACTAAAAACAATCCTTTGATTTCCCTAGGTTCTTTCTTATCTGCAACAAAACAATCATAGTGAAAAGTTTATGACTATTTAAGATTGCATACTTTGCTTACTTGATTGGTATAATTCAATGAACTATGAATATTTTTTTTCTATACATATAACTTCTGTGCTCGATATCCATACGATAGAATCTGTTCAGTTTCACTGCTTACATAAATGTAATATTTGATAAACATATGCTAATTTTACTATATATTACTTGTGGCACAAACATAACTCGACGGGCAGGGATTTACAGACTAATTGAAGCTCAACGAGCCCATTTTGATCTTATCTTTTCGCATCTTCCCTAGATCTTAGATGTAGATTCTTCCTTTTGTTTACTTAGACAGTACGTTGCTTCATCATGAAATGGATCTTTTTTTGTCCCGAGCTCTGCAGATCTTCCCTGGAATATCAGAATTTAGACTTTTTTTAAAAAAAAAAATCGTGGAGAAAAACCCAGTGTCGGTATGACTCGTAGTCTTCTGTCTATTTCATAATTCATTAAATCCTGACGGAGATGAGCCATCTCCGCTGCTGCCGTAGATTTTAGTATTTGCCTTATTGATTCTTGCAGCCTGATAATGCAAGCATGAAATGACAGGGAGAGGAACTACAGATTCCTTCCCATGTGAAGTGGGGCCTAATGGAATCGGCAATTTTCTTCAGTTCTCTGTCTCGTGGTGAGGATGGATGTCTCATGTCTGAATGTGACAGTACCGTTAAGCCGTATGTGTGCGTTTGGGAAATTCCCCTGGTAAAAAATTCACGTAGATTTTCTGTCTATATGTCAGCAAACTTCACCTCTAAATTTGAGGGTTAAACAATTCTTGCAAACAAAAAAAAGAGAAACAGAAAAAAAGAGGACACTAACAACACTAAACACGCGCATGACCTCGTATAGCTGATATAAGCTGTTGAAGTTTAAGCAAGATCACTCATCAGATGTGCCATTGCAAAGTAGGGCAGACCATTTGCATGCTATTCGTCAGTGTCTCAGAGAAACATATAAGTTTGTTCTGTATGGGAAAAGATTAATAGAATGCCCCTTTCTGATGTATTGGATTTACTGGATTACACTGTTTGGGTTCTTTAACGAGCTGATCCTGAAATTAGTTAATTTGTCGAGTCGTTCTGAGTCGAAATCTTGTGTGCGTGTAGAAATTGAGGAATTGGGGAACAATCTAACGAAAACTGAAAACAAAGGCCCGAGATACAATAAAAATGCCCTGTGGCTTCGATAGCTGTTATTCCAGTCCACACATTTCACAAGTGTCCTTGTCGTCAGGAAAATTCCATCTCTGATGGAGAGTTTAGCGGTCAGTATTAAAAACAGCATCTTTCAGATGTAGATCCCACGAGGATTACTTTACTTGCTAGTCGGGAATTGAAATATATCCATATATTCTGAATCAACTAGGATAGAAGAGATCACACAGCAATAAGCTTTTAGAACTGATTTTAGAGATTTTGAGTGCAAAATTAAGCAGTGGTCAGGTTCGACGAATTGCGAACGCACGAAGATGATAGGAAAATCACACGATGAAAAAGTTCTTCTGGGTAACTGATACTGGCACTCATTTTTTACCCTACTGATAATTTTGCTTCCTCCAAAAGGCAAAAAACAGTGCTGGAGGTCAAAAAGTAAAATAATGCAGATAGATAATTCACTGTCATAATACAGGGAAGCAAGTGCCAGGCCAGGCTTGGGTCCCTTTCCATTAATTCGTAGGTTGTTTCTGCTAAGCATGTTTTTGTAAATCCCATGTAGTCAGCTCTGTCAGGTTATATGATTAGATAGTCATCAAACTGCTTCCTTTCGTGTCATTATACCTTGATTAATAAGCAGTATTTGTTATAGGCTATTATTAAAGATAAATAAGTAACTGATTCTTTTAGTTAGGACTGGTTTTTCTAATTCTGTTTCATTGTATTCCCTCGGTCTCAAAATGAAGCACGAATTAATTGAGGCAATCAGCTATTGTCCATGGCAGTCCTTTTACCTTTTTTTTTCTTTTCTTTTCAGAATATAATTAAACTTTTGCAGTAAAGAGTACCATAATGAGGCTACTGTTTTCCCACTATGAAAAGCCTGACAGTAAAAGGGATCATAAAGTTCTATAGAATGATCACAAACAGTGGGACATCTCAGTTTAGCGTATAGTTTTCTCTTAACCCCCGAACAACTATTGTCTTTTATCTCGTGATACTTATTTTGAATCTGCCACAGTGATCTCTGCACAGTAGTGATTATTATTATTATTATTTTCTTTTCTTATTAGTTAGATTCCTCAGTCCACAGCTGAGACCCTTAGCCTAAGAAATGATTGCGATATCCACAATGCTGTGTGCCTGATTCCTTCGCAGTTGGAGGACAGCCATAGACTTAATTGTTATCTAATAGACCACCACACTTTTACCATGTCTTTTTCCTTTTGCGCAGAGACAGGTTTAATGTGCCTTCCCCTTTAGATAAAATGGAACCCGAATATAAATTGATGGAGCTCGTCCGTATTCTGCGTATGAGGAAATCAATAAGAGAGAATCTCGTCTTCGTCCCCCACCCCCCACTCACAGCAAATTTTGACACACCACTGGAAGCCAATTCTTCAAGTTAAAGAAATGAATTTGTGCTGGTGTCTGTTTACTTACGAGAATCTCGACACCTAATCCTCCAGCCCGAGTCAATTCACAGCGTAGAATACAACTGTCGAAAAGGACTGAAGCCGTGGAATTTAATTTTTTTTGTGTGTAAAAGTATAAGTGGGTGGAGAAGGTGGCGAGCAGGGAAGAAAGCGAGAATAGAAGAAAAATACGGATGGAATGGAAATAAAGCGGAAGGAAGCGAAGCGAAGCGCGCGGCGGAAGGGAAGGGTGCGGTCCTCGATGCGGCGAGCCGAGACGAGTGCGCCGCGTCATCTTCCACCATCCGAAATCTAATCCAATCCACCAGTTGCTGCTCACATTCTCTCTCTCTATATTTATTTATTTATTTATTTTTTACACGCCGTGCGCGTATTATATTCCATATATTCCACCGATCTAAAGTCACGTGTCTTCTTTCTTTCTTTCTTTTTTTTTTATGAAAAATATTAAAAAAAAAAAAAGATTCGCAGTGTCAAAAAAGGATTCCTTATTGGTGCAGTCTCTTTTCATTAAAAAGTTGTAAATCTTTTTTAAAGGCTCGCACTGTTTACTGCAGTGGAAGGATCAGAGAGAGAGAGAGAGAGAGAGAGAGAGGGAGGAGTTTTGATGCATGCACTTGCTCTTCAGCTCGATTATCTACTAAATTCGAAGTTTTCAAAACTTAAAAGATGAACATTTACGTATGTACTTTTCATTTGATATGTGTGGTTTGAGCAATATATACCGACCGAACTGAGTAGACTAACTACACCAAACCCCATGAGATCTAGGGTTTCAAGCCAATTAAAGTCAACCCACTCGACGGATGGAGATCCTTTGTCCAAACCCCCATAAGGGCACAAATTCACATATTTAGGATCTCGATTTCAACGTTTATTAGAGTGAAAGGAAGTTTCATAGAAGTCAAACTTTGTCCAAAATCTTTGACCAGTGCCTCCGAACATCAAATTCCAACCTTCAGAGTCACATGATAATTTTTTTTATAAATTGTACGGGTATTTGTATATAAATTTTGGAATACTTCATAAATCTATAGTATTTGAAATGCATCTAATCAGAACTATATAGATCCATTAATGATTTTCGATTAAAATTCATTGATGAATTTATAGAGATCTGATTTGACTCATTTTAAATATTACAGGTTTCTGAAGTACCTTAAAATTTATATATACTTGAAAATATCATTAACGACATTGTGATGTGTTGGTGCAATCGGCCCAGGTCACGATTGACCAGGACTCGAGTTTGACTCGAGTGATGTTTTGATGTTTGACAAAGGGATTTGAACAAAGTGTTTTGGCATTGATGTTTGACATTAATGTCGGTTAATATGTTGGGGAGATTGTTTACACAATCGACCTAGGTTATAATTGACTTGATGGTTGACCAGGGTTGACCATGTGATTATGGGAAAGTCCAAGCATGGGTCTTGGCAAGGTAAAGTCCAAGTCATGGGTACTTGGCATGGAAAGTCCAAGTGGGACACTTGGCAATTGGGAAAGTCCAAGTCTTGAGCACTTGGCATGAGAAGTCCAAGCATGGGTCTTGGCAAATGGAAAGTCCAAGTCATGGGTCTTGGCATGGAAAGTCCAACATGGGTTGGCAAGGGAAAGTCCAAGCTTGAGTCTTGGCATTTGAGAAGTCCAAGGGGATTGATATTGGCGGCGTAAAGTCCAAGCGGAGTCTTGGCAGTGTAAGTCCAATGTGCCTTGGCGGTGTAGACACCGTTAGCATGACATAGCCGATGGAACCACCTGGAAGCTAGCGCAATGGATGAACAAGTCATGGATGACTTGGAGGGATCTGAGAGGCGTGAGGCTGATGGAGGTGGCTAGCTTCAGTCTAGGCTAAGGGTGGTCTAGCAAGTATGGGGCACCATACTTGGGTTAAAACCTCATTCTTGAGGTTAGCAGTCGACTGGCATTATGGCCGGTTCGATTGCCGTGAGTCGACTTGAGTTCGACCGCCACCAATGAAAATGCCACAGCGATGATCGCTCATTATCGGGCATCGGTGGCTCTGGGCAATGATCGCTAAGGATGGCAATGATCCGCGATCGAGTGTCGAGCATGAGCGCTCCGTGAGCCGACCGTCGGTCGACTACGGCGCTTGTCGATCGGCCGATCGCCAATGTTGGCGATCGCCAAGAGATCCGTTGGAGTTTTTCCAACATGGATCGAGCCATTGTCTCACGACATATGGCATCACCGACCGGTGGCTTATGGCGGTCGATAGCGAAATCCGTGTCGCGCAAGGATAAAAGGAGCTCGACGGAAGGATTTTGTATCGGTTCTTGAGGGCTTGTGGAGCGATGTGTTGGTGCAACTCAGGGTCTCCAAGTGCAAGTCAAGCAACCAAGCATTCAAGCAATCAAAAGCAAAGTGTTGTAAAGTTTTCTTTACTTGCATTATATTTCATTGTTGTAATTGCTTGTATCTATTTCTTATTGTTGTAAGAATAGTTTGTAAGAGGTTTCTCCACCTCCGACTTGTGTCGAGAAGGAGTATTTGTGGTTAGTGATTGCATTGGCATCGCTAGAGCTCTTTAGAGCTCAATCCGTGGAGTAGAACCGCAGATTCTGGTTCGAACCACGTTATATCGTGTGTGTTGTGTTTGTGTTATTGTGTTTGTATTTCATTATTGTTATTATTTCTATTCCGGTGCATTTAACACGAATTGTAGACACGAACGCGATCGATTTCCATCACCGTACGGGGTCAACGCTATTCACCCCCCCTCTAGCGGCGTCAAATCTCCAACAAGTGGTATCAGAGCCTGGTGGCTCTTCAACGGATTAACAACCGGGAGCAATACGCTAGAGGGTAAGATGGAATTCAAGACAAGCTTGGATGGGACATCAACACGCCGTCCGTATTCATTCTATGGGCGAGAAGGTTTCATTCTTGGAAGGCAAGAATCAAGACTTTTGATGATGAGACTTCTGAGGAGTGGTCCGCGTTGATGGAAGGATTTGAATATCCTAAGGGACCAAAGGAGGGTTTCTCAAGAAGAAGAAGTGGAGAGCAACTCCAACAATTTGATAAAAACAAGAAGGTAATCAAATTCATTTTTGATTTAATTCCTAATGAATTCTTGTGTAGTCTAGGTGACTATGTGGATGCCAAGGAGCTATGGAGCGATTTGGCCAAGCTTCATGAAAATCCATCATCAATCCAATCGGAAGAGGAAGAAGTAAGCTCCTCCTCACAAGCAAGTGAGGATTCTAAGTCAAGAAGAGTCAACATCCGGGTCAAGAGGAGAGTGTGAAGAATTAGAGGTTGAGAGGCCATCAATCTCCAAGGAGGAGGTAGAGGTGGAAGAAGCATCCACCTCAAAGATTGAGGGGGAGGAAAGAACCTCCATACCGGAACATCAAGAAGAAGCTTCGACATCCGGTCAAGATGAAGAAGCCCAAAATTCAATTCCGGTCTCCATCACCCTAGGTAACTCAAGCATGTCAATTAAAAATAAAATACATATTATATGCTTTGAGTGTAGGGAGCAAGGACACTACAAGAGTAAGTGTCCTAAACGGGTTAAGAAGACTCCACCCATGCCAAGAATCAAGGAAGTCGGTGCCCAAAGTCAAAGAAGCAAAGAACAAGTAATTTGCTTCAAGTGCCGACAACCGGGACACTTCCGGAGTCAATGCAAGAAGGGGGACAAGAAGACTCAAAATGGAGCATCATATGTAGGGGGAGCTAAGGCAAACCCTAGGGTAACTTCTAATTTTGCTCCTTCGTCAATTTATAAGCAAAAGCATGCTAGGGATTTCAATTCACTTGCAATTTATGAAAAGCATGCTAATAGGAACAAGTATTTTTGCTTAGGAGCTAAGAATATTCACTTAGATAATGGGAAGAAATTTGGGACTAATGTCCCTAAAAACAATTTATCTAAGGATAAACCTAGGTCAAATAACTCTAGAAAAATTTTACCTAGGGAAACCATTAGAAAGGTGCAAGAGCACCTAGGTTTCAATCCCAAGTGGACTAGGCATATGCCTAGAAAGTCCCATGCCCATGATTTAAATCAAAATTCGAAAATTGGGCAATTAGAATTAGAGAACCAAGCCTTGAGGTCAAGGCTTGAGAAATTAGAGAAGACCCTTAGAAATATACAAAATCAAGTTCAAGGGTCTAATGGTCAAACTCCTAGGTCAAAAAGTCAAAGTCAACACTTAAGACCTAAGAGTCAAAAGTCATCCAAGGGCAAGCAAGGTTTGGGTCACAAACCTAAGCCTAAGGTGGCTTATCATAGTGTTCCATTTGATTATGGAACACAAACTAGGTCTAGGAAGACCAAGGTCAATAGGGAAGTCATCCCTAGAGTTGACCAAAGGATATGCCTAGTGGCTAGGGTTTCTAGGAAACCTAGGGTGGCCACTAAGAAGGTTGGAAGGGGAGTTACCCCTAGAGTCAACCTAAGTGAGACCCAAATGACCAAGGCTAATAAGCCTAGGAGGGTCATTAGGAAGGTATCTAGGGAGGATATCCCTAAGGTATACCTAATTAACCCTAGGAGCTCAAATCGATTTTGGGTTCCTAAGAGCGTGATTGATTCACGCTAAGTGGGTGTAGGGTGTGTCAACCTTAATTGGATGGGTAGTTAACTCAACCATGATAAAGGTGACATTTTAGGTTATTTACAAGGTTATGGTTACCTTGGAAATAGATTTGAATTAATATCCTAAAGAGTTTAGGATGTGCCAATAGTAATTATGAAGCTTGATAAGATGATCATTTTGGCACAATTGAGGTCTAGAGGTTAGTGTGCCATTTTGGGTTTTTGGCACACTAGGAGATTAGTTAATATGGCAAAATATGTTTAAATCCCAACAAATGGCAATTAATATTAAAATTTAGGTATTATTATACCTATACATTTTATATGCCATGCTTTGTTTATATATGCCATGTCATGACATCATGCCTATTTCTATGATTTTATATGTCATGAGTATGCTTAGGTTTAAGGATTAAATGTCATGTGTTTTTAGATTTCATATTATGCCATGACATCATGATTATGAGCATATGCTTATTTATATCATCGTTAATGCCATAATCATTCATGCATTTAAGAAAATTTGATTAAAATTGATTTAAGGACTATGGCATGCCTTGGAGTCCCATTTATGAGGGAATCAAGTAGAGTTGCCTTAGGAAAATGCATGAAACTTTAGTTTAGGATGAACAAAACCCACATCTCACATTCAATTGACATGTATGTGTATTTATACACCTTAGATATATGTGAGATGCTAGGATATGAGTTAAGTTCAAGATGCATAGTTTTTCCATCTAGATGAACTAAAACTCATCTAATTTTAATGGTGGATCATTGGGAAAGCTTGTGTACAAGTCATGTACATAAAGCCCAAGGAATATGATCCAAAATAAGGTTTTGAAAACATTTTAAAATCTTTTTGAAAAACCTTGGTGAAGTCTATCTTTTGATAGCAATCACCATTGATGAAGTTGATACAAAATAGGGCCAAAACATTGAAAACTTCAATGGTTTTGAGTTTTGTATCAAACTCACTATTTTATGGGTAAAATATTTTTAAAATATTTTTCACCCATTGTAATGGTCATAAGTATTATACGTATGAATTTTCATGATTTTTTGATATACGTATAATTATTTATGAATTTCTGAAATTTGATCGATAAATAAATTCGAATTTAGATAATGATCGCCACTCGGCGCGATCGATGAGTGTGGCAATGATCGTTAACGACGTAAGTCGATCGCAGTCTCGATTTCGTTAACAAGGTTTGTTTAACCCGATTTCAGCTATGGTTAAAGTCACTAATCACTCCTAACCCTAGGATATGCTTTGGGAAGCATTATAGGGTGAAAATCCATCGATATGGATTAGAGAATTGTTTAGGTTTCAGTATCAATGTTAAGGTGTTGGAAAGTTCAACGTTGAATTTCTAACCTTAATTTTGATTGTTTAGAGTTCCTATTGGCTTAGGGACTCAAGCGACATTGTTGGTGCAATGGTCAAGGGGGAGCAAGCCTTTAGGGGGAGGTATCCATCTTGGGATGATGGATGTGTTTTTTTTTCTCCTTGAAAAGGAGAAGTTATGGGAATGTATCATCAATTGGGAAATTGATGAGTTTTTGATACCCAATTTGGAAATTGGGAGAGTGAATAGGATTGCCTCTCTTGAGTGATATGGGACTTATCACTAGGAAGATTGTAGGCATCCTAGGTAATTTTTGGATCAAGGGGGAGATTGTAAGATCTCATTGGGACATGAGACATTGACCTCCTTGGAGAGATAACCTTTTTGCTATTTGTCAAAAAGGGGGAGAATGTTTGGGAGAATGTTTTGGAAATGTTTGGGAGAGAACATTTGGTGAGTTTTTTTTTTTACCGATTTGGGATAATTGGTAAGGGATTTGAGTTAGTGGTCTAACTCAAATGATTTGTTTGGTTTTTGTCAAACATCAGGGGAGATTGTTGGTGCAATCGCCCAGTCACGATTGACGACTGACTCGAGTTTGACTCGAGTGATGTTTTGATGTTTGACAAAGGGATTTGAACAAAGTGTTTTGGCATTGATGTTTGACATTAATGTCGGTTAATATGTTGGGGAGATTGTTTACACAATCGACCTAGGTTATAATTGACTTGATGGTTGACTGTGGTCGACCATGTGATTATGGGAAAAGTCCAAGCATGGGTCTTGGCAAGGTAAAGTCCAAGTCATGGGTACTTGGCATGGAAAGTCCAAGTGGGACACTTGGCAATGGGAAAGTCCAAGTCTTGAGCACTTGGCATGAGAAGTCCAAGCATGGGTCTCAATGGAAAGTCCAAGTCATGGGTCTTGCATGGAAAGTCCAACATGGGTTGGCAAGGGAAAGTCCAAGCTTGAGTCTTGGCATTTGAGAAGTCCAAGGGATCGATATCAAGGCAGAAAGTCCAAGCGAGTCTTGGCAAAGGTAAGTCCAATGTGTGCTCGGTGTAGACACCAGATTAGCATGACATAGCCGATGGAAGCACCCGGAAGCTAACAAGATGGATGAACAAGTCATGGATGACTTGGAGGGATCCGAGAGGCGTGAGGTCGATGGAGGTGGCTAGAAGGCTTGAGTTCAGGCTAAGGGTGGTCAGCAAGTACGGGGCACCATACTTGGGTTAAAACTCATTCTTGAGGTCAATGACCGGCATTATGGCTTCGCCGACGCCGTGAGTCGACTTGAGTTCGACCGCCATTGAAAATGCCGCAATGATCGCTATCGCGCAGCCGATCGGTGGCTCGGCAATGATCGCTAAGGGATGGCAATGATCGCTACAATGAGTGTCGAGCATGAACGCCCGGCCGTGGTCACGATTACGGGCGTTGTCGGCCGATCGCCAATGTTGGCGGCCGATCGCCAAGAGATCCGCTGAGTTTTTCCAGTGGATCGAGCCGCTGTCTCACGACAACAGTGGCATCACCGACCGTGGCTTATGGCAATGACCGATAGCGAAATCCGTGTCGCGCAAGGAGGATAAAAGGAGCTCGACGGGAAGGATTTTTGTATCGGTTCTTGAGGGCTTTTGGAGCGAATTGTTGGTGCAAATCAGGGTCTCCAAGTGCAAGTCAAGCAACCAAGCATTCAAGCAATCAAAAGCAAAGTGTTGTAAAGTTTTCTTTACTTGCATTATATTTCATTGTTGTAATTGCTTGTATCTATTTCTTATTGTTGTAAGAATAGTTTCAGAAGAGGTTTTCCACCTCCGACTTGTGTCGAGAAGGAGTATTTGTGGTTAGTGATTGCATTGGCATCGCTTAGAGCTCTTTAGCCACGTTATATCGTGTGTGTTGTGTTTGTGTTATTGTGTTTGTATTTCATTATTGTTATTATTTCTATTCCGCTGCGTACTAACACGAATTGTAGACACTAACGCGATCGATTTCCATCACCGTACGGGGTCAACGCTATTCACCCCCCCCTCTAGCGGCGTCAAATCTCCAACATGATGTTGTTTTTATATCCATGGTATCATATGCTGATTTGAATTTGATGGTAATTTTAAATGTGATATGGATTATATATATATATATATATATATAAATAAAAGGAGAAAGAGAAAAGATTAATTTAAATTGAAAAAAAGAAAATAAAAGAAAAAATTGTTAAAAAAATCAATTTTGTCAAAGAATAATACAGAAATTTGATGTGCTCTTTAGGGAATATGAACTCTGATGATGCACTTTTTAAGCATCGATCAATTTCACGTGCGCCTTCGATAAATAATTATTGAATATTACATAATTTACATATTAAATTTATAATGTTAAGGGGGCTTAAGATTTTTGTTGACCGCAAAAATTCAAAAACAAATAAAAAAGTTTGAAGAATCTTTCCGTCTCTCTCTCTTCGGCTCCCGTTCCTTTCACAGAATCATCCAAAAAACAAAGCGCCACTTGTCGACTCTACCCATCAATTAAATCAAATCTAATTTAAATTCCCGCTAATCCAACTCCCAAAACGAATTTATTTATTTGACAAGATTCTTTCACCACGTGGCGAGCATGGGAAGAATCCATGGCCGTCGTGTATTTAAGATTAATTTATTTTTCCGAAGAAAGAAAAACAGGGCTCCTAATTTTATTTATTTGTTTATTCTTTATGAAAAAGTTGACGAAGTTGATAAATTTGATTCCCCTACGAAAGCGAAAAGCCTGCATGGATTCCTTCAACACCTACCACGTGTCGAGATTTTGTAGGGATTCGATGAGTCGCTGGTTACGCGGCGCACATTCCTCGATCTCAGATACTTTCTGCGACCTACCTAAAATACTTCTATCCTTTGGATAATATTGCAACTTTGCCATTCTCTATTCCGCCTAAATCATATTTAGATCGAGTGAAAAAAGAAATTTAGTAATTTCTTATCGCACACGTTACTTTAAAATTAGAATATTCTATAGGATACCTATCCCGCCACCAAAACCCTACCTGAGAGATCTCCATATCTTTAATCCTAATACGCCACGCTACCTCCCAAAATTAAACAAAGATTTATGAGTTTCTAAATATATTTAAAAGAAACAAACAAAAAATGAGCATCGATGGCAAATGCCACGAAGATTCCGGTCCGGTCCAATTCGGTGAGTCGCCTCGCCGCGTGATCCGCTACGCGACGAGTCGTATGGGAATCTTTTTTCGGTTTTTTTTTTTTTCTTTCTGCCCTCCGTCGGGTTTTTCTAAACCGGTTCGCCCCATTCGCCCCCCTTATCCATCGTTGCGTATAAAAATGGGCGTCTCCTCTTTCCTCTTCTCTGTGGCTTCCGGCCTCGATTGCGTCGGGGAAAGAGAGATCGGCGAGGAAGGTAAGAGGAAGAGGGTGGTTGTAAGGATAATATGGGATCGACGGCTACGCAGATCGTCCTGGATCTGAAGGCCTTCGCCGGGAGAACAGTCGGTGGGTTCCTTGACGAAGCGGCGGAGACGGCACTTGATCCCGTAGATGGCCGGGTGGCGAAGCTGAAGGAATCCTTGAGGATGCTAGAGGAGGAGAAGAAAAAGATCGAGGCTTTCAAGCGTGAGCTCCCACTCTGCATGCTTCTCCTCACCGAAGGTACTCATTCCTTTTTCATTCCGTTCTCTCTGAAGACTATTTGATTTTAGGGCGTTTTTTTGGGGGGTAAAGATGTGGTTTTTATTATGTTTTATGCGAATTATTTGGGACTGCAGTAATCGAGGGTTTGAAGATGGAGGTGGATCAAAGGGCGTTCGAGAGATTGGTACGCCCGTTCGAGGAATTTATTCCGATTAGAAGTAGGAGCCAGGAAGAGCGGAAAGAGAAGGAAGCGGATTGCAAGGATAAGATGAACTGGATGAGTTCTGCTCAGCTGTGGAGTGATAATTCCAGCGAAGAAAAGAATGATGATGACTACAAATGTTCAACCGAGGTCTGAAGCAGAAATTTTCTGCTTTTATGATCGTTGTCTTAATTTTTTGCCTCTCATTTCTCTTCTCTAAAACGGGTCCTTTTGTGTCGGCAACAGAAAAATGGAAGGACGGATCGACTGGGCGAGGAACAACAGAGTTTGTTTTTGAACTCTACGAACCTTGGGGCTGCATATTTACCTTTTAAGGGCATACCGGCGCCTATAATGAAGTCAAAAGGGAAGTTGAATCCGGTGTCTGTTTCTCCCGACCTCTCGCTAGTGCCAACTGCGGCAAATAACTCACCTTCCCCGTTTTCTCCTGCCGCCGAGGAACATTCAAGCGGCGGCTCTGGACGTAAGTCTGTTGGTAGATCTCCGGTGTCTGTTCCTGCTTCTGTGGGTGCACATCTAAGCCTACAAGTTCAGCCATCAGTAAGGAAGATCCGTCGATGTTGGTCACAGGAACTGCATCGCCAGTTTGTAAATGCTCTCCAACAGCTCGGCGGTGCTCAAGGTGAGATCAAATTCTGACTTTTTTAGTTTTCCAAAAAAAAAAAAAACAAATATACCGGAATTATTTTTTTCATATTTGCACGCATACTGAATTTTCTTTATCTGGAATTGGCTTTGGTGTAGTTGCGACTCCAAAGCAGATAAGGGACTTAATGAAGGTAGATGACCTCACCAACGATGAAGTGAAAAGCCATCTGCAGGTCCTTCACTAAATTCTACATCTGTTGCCTTGCGCCTTCTTGATTTTTAACTTTGTCTGCTTATGTTTAAAGTGCACCAATAACACAATCTTCTTATCTTTGATTTCAGAAATATCGATTACACACACGGAAGATGCCTAAAGTTTCTACTGGTGACCGGCCCGTTGCTGCTTTAGGAGGAGGTATGTGGGTTCCCCAGGAGGAAGAGGAGTACACGTCTTCCCCTCAACAAAGTGTCTCCCAATCTGGCTCTCCTCAAGGGCCCCTTCAACTAGCTATTTCTACTCGAGCACTCTCTGGAGAAAGCTGCGAGGAAGAAGAGGATAAATCAGATAGTTATAATTGGAGATGATTTCTAAGTTGTATAATGTCTAAAGAGGCTTTTAGCTTACTAAGAAGAGACTTAACACATGTTACTTTCAAACATATGGAGAGATATCAGATGTTTTTGCGGATTGTTGTAGAATTATGTTTAGAGTAATAATTTATTTTGAGTACTGGAGTTTTCGAGCTCCTCAAATGAGATCCAACATGAAATATTTTTTTCTCCTTTATTCTAAGATAGAGGTGTGGTATGAGAATTCCCAACATCTCATAGAAGAAGTGTCAATTTTTTCTCTCTCTGAAATAACAACGTTTTACTGATGTTTTGGAAACGACTGGTCTTTACTGTGTTGTCGAACCTGCCGTATTCCTCCTTATCCGATTCATCTTGGTAATGTTTCATTGCAGATATGAGACAGTAAATAGTTGTTGGCTGGTATTCTCTAATGAAATTCTGACGCTGGCTTTCAGAGTTAAATACGTAAATTCGGTTTAATATATGTATCAAGATTTCAAATATGTTGTCTTCTGATGAAACTGTCTCTTTGCAAGTTACAAGCCATGCACTGCTGAATGCTGATAAGATTTTTTACACAAGGCACCTGCCAAAAACATAATTAAAAATAAAAGACAGATCTGTTTGAAGTCAGTGCAAAAACTTACAGCAGAAATCATCTTTTCAGGTAATTAAGTAGAGCTTGCTGTCTTTAATCAAGTCATGGATGTGGCATGCATCTATGGGTGCCTGACAAAATGGGCCTTCGCATGTATTCATTCTAGTCTTCTTAATTTATTGATTGTATCTCCAGCTACGTTAATCAAATCTCATTCCACAGCATAAACACATTTATGATATATAACTAATTGATTGAAATTTGATTTACTTTTAGACAACTGGGCAATCGACTAGTTTGGTCGGTAAAAGATCTTGAATGATTCACAAGAATCTAAAAATACAATTATGTATATTTGCCATGAACATAAGGCTTTAGACTTTCCAGATTCATCAAATATTTATGATCATTAAAAATTCAAAATATAAAAAATCAAAATTTAAGAGAACTCCTTCCGAGTGTCAATATCTACTCGATTGGTGGCTTTCAATGGATTGACTTAACTACAAAATCTACTCGATTGGTATATGTTCAAAGGCATATTCTAGACTACCGTGCAATATAATTGTTTTCCCGCGAGGTTAATTATAAGTCGAAGGACACCCTTTTCTGCAACTTGGCCATTCGATTCAAAAGGGATTCTACATTATTACAAACACCTTTTGCACAGTTGAGCGAAGATATGATCAAAATGACCCAATGCCGCCCTTCAAATTACCAGGATAAGAAAGAAGAAAGAAATGAAGTTAACGTAAACAGACCTACACGATATGTGTCGATGATCATTTCTAACTGTTAATACAGTGAGATGGTTTCGCTGCAGATGAAATTCTGGAAGGCCGGTGCATTTAAAGCCTGGGAGAACCGGAGAAGCCTACGAGGAGATCCAAGTTCCGACGAACGACGAAAGGACCATCTGTTGTGTCACTCGTCGGTTTCGCCCATGCAACTAGCTGCCAATCATCCAGCAAGAAAATTTAAAGAGAGAAGAATGAAAGAAGAGAAGAGAAAGAAAAATGATAAGAAAAGTTTGAGGTAAAATTTTCAATTTTTTTTTCTTCCTCAAGCTAAAACAGTCGTATCTGTCTAATTACAACTGCATTAATTCCCATGAACGTTTCAAAAATAATGCTTGTATTCTCCTATTAATTAGATATCCACAAATGAAAACCCAATTAAACGAGTATCAGCTTCCGTCGTCACTTCCAAAGTCATCCACATCCTCCTAAAGCATTGTCTTAATCTCAATGATCAAATAGTACAAGCGATCATAATTCTCGGGAATATCTATATACGATTTTTGAACAAATTCATATATTAACTGCAACAGTAAAATAATGATGATAATAAAAAACTACTCTGCATCTGAATTTTGTTTACGATTATCTCTCCCTCTTCAGTTTTCAATCCTTTTCCCTTCAAATGAACAAACCCTTAGCTTCCTTGTGCATCCGTTCAAGTTAATCTCATCCTTGGTATTAAGGAAGAAATTTATCTAGAACACTATAAGTATTCATCTAATTGGAATTTGCATTCATTGATTTAAAAAAAAAAAAGGGAAAAGGTAATTCATCATCCTTTAGCGGGCCTTACTTTGGCAATTTTTGAAGCCCAAAGAGAAAGAACGGGACTTCCATCAAACAAACCCATAAAACTAAAATGCTTTTGTTTAAATTTATCCGCACCTTCTTCCTCTTTGATTTTCCAGCCAAAATCGAGCGAGAAGAAGAGCAAGTCATGGGGCTTCAAGTTGGTTCTAGATGCCTACTTGGCAGAGTCGGTCCTCGATATTTTTAGCCATGGGCGAAGTAAAAAAAATCAGTCCTTTTATAGATAAAAAAAAATTTCCCATAAAAATAGATCTCTTTCCTCTATAACTTTTAAAAAATCTTGATTGGGCCTTGGGCGAGAGCCCCAGCTGCCCCTGCCCAGGACTAGCTCTGCTATCTGGAAAGGCGGTGATTAAGGTTGGTATTAATTTATAATCGAGTAGGCATATATCTCGGCAGACATATTTCTCGATAAATTTATATCTCGGTAGGAGTATATCTTAGCAAATTTATACCTCGATAAGTCAATTGATATAGTGGTTATTAAAGTCAAGATTTCCATCGAGACATCATTTATTAGGGGCCTCATGCGACAAGAAAATATATCTCCATGTCTACGATAAGGGGACACATTCGCCGCATTAATAGAGTCCTATCTCTCATCAATCACGCAAGCGATATTAATTATACCACATGCGTATGCTACATTTATAGAGGTAATGTTGCCCTTGCGGAAAGGGACTAGTGGCTAGCGCATACAGAAAGTTATACAAATGGACAATGGATCAATTTCTCGCAAAAGCGAGAGTTCCGTCCCTCCATGCATTGGTTACTAGTCTCAAGGGCCAAAGGTCCACCGTGATTTACCTCCCTTACAATGGCCCGAGAGCGGGCTGGTAGAGGCCGCTACGTTGGCGGATTCCAACATTTTGCATAAATTTATAGAGGTAATATTCTCTATCATTTATAAATATGACATATCGTCTCCTTACAAGACCCATGCTCTTCATACCTTTCGTACCATTTTATGAAGATTGATTCGTCTATATAAAAGTAACTTGAAGAGGTCAGACGGATTTGAATTTCTTCAATTCACTTCTCTTTGCATTGCATCTTTTGCTTCTTTTCTTATCGATCCCTAACTTGAACGTCGGAGAGACGTAGCCGAGATCGACGCTCTTAACGGTATTTCCCTTTTAGATCTCTCTCTCTCACTCATCCGAGATACATCAATTGGTGCTATCTGATATGAGCAATTGATCTAACCGGGTCAGTGGACCATCCAATTCATCAGGTGGCGAATTGTCCTCGCTGATGAGAACCTTTGCATCTCTCAACTGAAACAGACGGCTTTACGAATCAGTCACCTAATTATATATGTGGAAATGGCTTTCACCGGCCCAGTTGTTTCCATGCATGTACGCCGGCCACAGCATTCAGATTCCCTGTATCTGGCCGGTGCTGAATTCATTCGCACGTTATGTCATCCACCGCTCGAGCAATGGCTTCGTTCATGGAACACTCGCAGGTGGTAGCAGACGACTCGTTCCCAAGAACTGGTGGATCGATGCACTTATTTTCAAATGAGGCGTGAAATCTAACTTGATCGATCGACCCAACAAATTTACTGCGTTAATTATGACTTCCTCCTAGCTCTTCAGGATGCTGAAGAGAACTAATTTATTCAGAAACATTTTTTTGGCTTTCTGGATTGGACTTCAATGCTAGCTTTTACTGAAGAGCAACTTCAATTTTGTTCAGGAAATTTTTGACTTCTTGAATTGGACTGGCACTTGTGAAATTACACCGACTTATATATACAAATCTAATGATTAAATATAGGTGAGGATGAGGAAAACGCTTCGTTGTTCTAGTCAGTAGCTGTAGCTTCCGGTCTCATTCTTCCATCTCCCCGGGCCATATATGCATGCATGCAACAAAGGAGAAGTTACAGAAATTGAACCTGCACACAACGTATTTCTTTTAATTTAATGAATCTTCTCAAATCTGACCGGGTTAGCGAACCGTCGAGAAGGTTGACCATGAAATATTTAAAAAAAAAATTAGGGTCTGCCCGAAGCTTTGTCCACTGTAATAATCAATAATTTAAAAAACACAGCCACTTTTGTCAGAGGGTACAACTGATTACTGAGGTAAAGTCGCAGTCACTTGACATCCAGTAAAGGTTCACGATATTGATCTCTTGTGCGATGGATTGTTACGCCTTCGTGCACGATGCACAATAACATCGTACAAAGCTCTTTTCGACCGAACGGAATCGACGACGGACGAGTCATATTCCGATCGAGATTTACCCATGGTCAGGTCAATACCAGATTCCGGCCACCGTCGAGCTAGAATCCGGTGTTGGCCTGATCTCGGTCAGATTCCGATCGTAATCCAATCGCATCATGGTTGTCAGTGTCGCGACTACTGGCGGCCGTAATTGTGCCCGTTTTCGGTCGCAAATCAATCGGATTCTGACCTCCGTCCGACCAGAATCTGATGTCGATCTGACCGCGGCCAAATTCCGATCGGATCGCGGTCGAAATCCGACCGTCTACCGTCGATTTTGAGCTTCCAGCTCAGTGCGACGAGGAAGAAATGCACTGTGTATTTTTCAATCGCGCATTGATCCGACGACTGAGAGTGGATTGTGCACAGGCACACACAAATAAAACGCGCAGGAGATGATTTTTTTTTTAAAAAAATTATCTGATTGAGATAAAGAAAAATTAACACTTAATTAGACTGAATAAAAGGACATGTATTTTAATATTAAAATTATGAACTAAATCAAGGCGTTTTGTTAGCAACTATTTGAACTAAATAAAGTCGCGTGCATATATCCACTCCTCAAAAAAATAAAAATAGAATCGTTATATTAGTTATCTTCTTCGATTGCTCCTATCGATAAAGAAGGTAAATTAAAATTTCAAATGACAAGTGTAAATGAGAAGATCGATTGATAGTCCAGGACGGTGAAATCCTCGAGAATTGACTCCTGTCTATTTAAAAATTATCTCTTTGTACTTATCAACTGGGACAACTCTAGAAGCTCACTCCACTCCACAACATAATAGAGAAACGGAATGAGGTCAGTAGGATCTAAAGAGAGCTCGGGTACTCAAGAGCTTTGATAGTCAGGAGTTTGAATATTCAAGACTTCGATCACTCGGAAGCCCAAGGAGTCGAGGGTTCAAGGTGTTGGATGTCGAGAAATAATGGTATAGGGTCTATGGGCGAACATGGACAAGTACCAACATGAAGTACGTGGGCGTGATGGTGGACCTTACTAAGGTGTGGATAAGAAGCTATCTAAGGAGTGCATATTTATAACGATAAGGGGAAGAGTCTTCGGGTAGCAGTCAACGGAGATAGTTACGGGTAGTAATGGTATGGGCGAAGGTCATCAAGTATTGGAGGGTACAGATAGGTGTGTCGACGAGCTTAGAGAGGCATAGGCAAAGCGTTATCGAAGAGACGCTCATTTATTGCGGTAAGGAGCATAATCTATGAAGGATGGAAAAGCAAGTAACAAAAGGGGTAATAAAAAGATTTGTAAAGCAAATCACTTCATCTTCTTGCATTCCACTTTTTTTTTTATCTGACTTTGACATGGAGGGGTGTTGATGGAGCATCGACGCCCTCTAACTTACGTTATACTTGACTCGATCTTGCTATAGCCAAGTGAACAAACTCTCCCCAAAGGACTCGACAAGAGTAGGAGTGAGCAATCATTTATTAACCGAACTGACCAAACAAATTAAACTGAAACTGAATAAGCCAATTTTTTTTAGTTAATCGAACCGATCGATTTTTTAACAAAAACTAAACCAAATGAGTCGATAAAAAATCAAGTAATTTGATAAAAAATCGAAAAAACTGATTTTTCAAAATTAATCGACTAGTGCTACAATAAAAATCGACTAATATACAAAATTACAATTTTATATACTAATGCTACAGTGAAGTTAATTGATGCTACAGTAATAATCAACTACTATAGTACTGTTAACTAATACTACAATATCAATCGATTGATAATCTCTAGTTCAACTTTATCGATTAAATTGATTTTTTAACTTGAAATCCGAAACACCAAATCAACCGAAAAATTGATGTTTTCAAAAATAAAAATTGAATTTTTGAATATACCAAACCGAACTTTCGATTTCGATCAATTTGATCAATTTAATCGAACTTTTATACACTCCTAGGCAAGAGAGGGTCAAAAGCCAACCGTATCATATGGACGTCTTTCGTGAAAAACTTTGAGTGAAGAAGTAGAGAATATGCAATCCCAAGAAGTTCCTTTTTCGACATCTGCTTTGGAGGAGACTTCCATAACATTAACCCATGGGCAGTTAGTCGTGATAGTTCAGAAGGCAACGGAGGGTGCATTAACCCAAGGGAGTGGGAGGGCCAACCATCCCTTGCCTAATCTGTCGATGCAAGGATAGGCCCATCCAAGCATGGGGTGAGGGATGTTCCTCCTCCTGGTAATATATAAGGAAGGAAAGATATATCAAGGAGGAGATAGATAGGGCAGGGCCAAGCACTAACTCAAATTGTTCCACTCTTTATTTGCAATGAGCAAGAGGAAAGTCAATCTGTGGTATATAAAGTGCGACGGAGATCTACTCTCCTCGTCTAAAAAATAATACTAGAAGAATTATCTTTCAAATTTTGTTTTCTCCACTTGAGAGAGTATGATAGCTCCACATATCCTGAAGGGGCAGACATCTATGCTAGTTTAAGAATGCGATTCTTCTACACAAATATTTTGATGTTGTCAAATGTCAAGTATTTCTCACTACCTTGGTGGGGTTGACATAGAAATAGTTCCAGTCATTGAGGCTCGGATCTTTGACCTCCTTCGCAGATCTGTTCAAGACAGTTCGTAAGTCCTCAGTTCGATCAAAGTACTTTATATATACCCCTAAATAGTGAAGTGGAGAGGAGCGAAGTGTCATCATTTGGCCTAGCCAAAATAGTTCATAAGTCTTCGATTCGATCAAAGTGTTTTATACCCCCAGTGATGATCAAAGAGGAGTGAAGTATCATTACTTGGTCGTTTCGTAAATTCTCGATCTAGTCAGAGTGCTTTTATACCCTCGAGTGATGAAGCGAGGAGGAGCAAAGTGCTATCACTTGGCCTAGTTGAGGCAGTTCATAAATCCTTAGTCCAATCAGAGTGTTTTATTCTCCCGAGTGATGAAGTGGGGAGGAGCGAAGTGATGTCACTTGGTCCAATCGAGGTAGTTCGTAAGTCCTCGGTCTAGTTAGAGTGTTTTATACCCCTTGAGTGATGAAGCAGGGAGGAGCGAAATGTCGTCACTTGGCCTAGCTAAGGCAGTTCATAAACACTCGGTCCGATCAGCATGCTTTACACCCCTGAGCGGTGCAACAGAGAGGAGAGAAGTGTTGTTACTTGGCCCGACTGAGACAGTTTATAAGCTCTTAATCCAGTTAGGGTGTTTTATACCCTCCCCCCGAGGGGTGAACTGGAGAGGAGTTAAGTGCTTTTACTTGGCCCAACCAATGCAATTTGTAAGCCCTCGGCCTAGCTAGATGGGGAAGCAAAGAGAAGTATTATTGCCCAACTAAGGCAATTCGTAAAGCTCTCGGTCCGACTAGATGGGGAAGAGAAGAGAAGTATTTTTTCCCAATAAAGACAACTCGTAAGTCATCAGTCCGACTAGAGTGGGGGAAAAGAAGAGAAGTGTTGTTGTCTAACCGAGACAGTTCATAAGTATTCGGTCCAACTAGAGTAGGGAAGAGAAGAGAAGTGCATTCGAGACTGTTCATAAGTTTTCGATTCGGCTAGAATGGAAAAAAAATGTTATTGCCCAACCAAGACAGTTCGTAAATCATCAATTCGACTAGAGAAGTGTTATTGTCCAGTTAAGGCAGTTCGTAAGCTTTCGATCTAGAAGAAGAGAATAGAAGTATTGTTGCCAAGCTGAGACAGTTTGTAAACTCTTGATTCGGTCAAAGGGGAAAAAGAATAGAAGGATCTTCGTCCTACCCAACCAAGGCACCATAAGTCCTTAATCCGGCCTAAGTGCCCTCAATCCACTCAACCAAGGCACCTATAAGCCCTTGGCTCGGCTCGAGTGCCTTCACTCCGTCTAATTAACGCACCTATAAGCCCTTGGTTTGACTTGAGTACCTTCACTCTGCTCAACCAAGGCACCCATAAGCCTTTGATTCAGTCTGAGTGCCCTCACTCTACCTAACCAAGACACCCATAAGCCCTTGGTCCGGTCTGAATACCCTCATTCTGTCTAAGCCCTTGATCTGATCCGAGTGATTTCACACGCCCATAAATCCTTAGCTCAATCTAAGAAGTAGTAGCGGAGAAATATGTGTGCAGTGTGCATAGGTGTTGGACAAAAGGGTGAATGAGCAATAAAGATGATCGAAGTGTGTAAGGCTAATTAGTGTGAACAATGAGCCCCAACCCGAGTATTTCTGCTTTGAGTCCTTACTGCCTTGTGTTAATGATATATGAGAGATGTTCTAAGACAATCATCTTATGGTTGTACCATTTATTTGGTAAATAAAGATTCACTATTTGAGTATACATATTTTCATGTATTTAATTGGATCTTAAACTCATTTACTGAATGTCCACAATACGATTCAAAGTATAAGAGAATTTGTGATTGGATCACAACTAGTGAGTATCTCTACATGTGTAATTGTGATGTATTGGAATTATCCATAGTCAATGAATTGATGTATTCAGACACTATCAATTCTATTGAGATTAGTACGAGTTATACTTCTTGGTTTATCCAAACAGCTGTTCTTCACTGACTAGATACATTGGGATGTCCGGAGTTAATCGTGGATTCTAGTTATGATAACTAGTTCATTGGAGTGATTAGCTGTAAGATTTCATATGGTTCTCTGCATATATGGATATGTCAATGAAGTTTTTACTGCAACTTAAGTGCGATGTTCCTTCAACTTGCGGTATTCAAGTCATCTTGGTTTGGTCATGGAGACTTATGCTTTGACATCTTAAGCAAGCATCTCCGAAGAGATGTGAACCCGGGATGATTGGATATAAGTCGAAGTGGCTGAAGGTGTTTGAATAGCCTACAGAGGATTCACCACTCCTTGCGAGGAGATGTATACCCTATGGTCTCTCATCGGATTGTTACTCAAGTCTTTGGTCAAAACATTACATATTTAGAGTATGATACTCTTGGATACATGTGCAGTAACTAGAATCGGAGGACGAGGAAGTAATACTCGGGTTAGGTGTGACGTGGTCAGCCTAGTGAGGACTAATACATAGACCATGTCTCAAACCAAGTGGGTATAAGATGAGTGAAGGGAACGGGAAACGATTTACTGTAACTGCTGAAGGGTTTCATAAGCATTATGGGATCAACCATTGATTTTTCGATTAATTGGGGTTCACTCATGATCGTTTTATAATTAATGGTTAATTATAGACGACCAACATAAATCGAGAATCTATTTGATCACACATACAACGAGCATAATCCAAAGGATTTAAAATGAGCTTGAGAATAGGATTCTCAGATCGAGAGAGACTTGGTTTGGTTGGACCAAACAAGGAGTGAGCATGAAATTATTTCAGTCGCAATGGAAGCATGGATGGGCCGAGTCTTATGAAGATATGATGGATGAACCAAATTGGTTTGGTTCTAATCAAATGGTGAAAAATAAACCAAAGGAGTCTGGTTTAAACGAATGAACCGAAATTGATTCGGTTCGTTTTAACTTAAAATAGACCAACGCGGTTTAGTTTATTTTAATTTAAGTTAATGAGTTTTGGTTGTCAACCAATAACCCTTTAAGAAAAGGTTTCTTAAGAAAAGATTTTAGAGAAGAGGTTTTAAGAAAAGGTCTTGAGAAAAAGTCTCTTAATGGATAAAAGATATGTTCTCTATAAAAACATGTCTTAAGGGTTTTTGTTTTATCGATCGGTTCAAGTTTGCGAAACCCTAACCATTTTGTCCCCTCTCCCTCTCTTTTACTTGTGCCACCCAAGCTTGGCGCCGCCTAAGCCTTGTCACCGCCCAAGCCCTGTCACCGCCCAAGCCCCAAGTGCTGGCCAACCACCACCGTCGGCCAGCAACCCCAGTCGTCGGCCAGCAGCCCCACCGTTTGTCTACCTCTAGCCGCCGACTCCTCTTGGCTGTCGTTGGCCATCTTTGATTGGCCAACCACCTTCCTCCACCAAGCTGCCCTCTCCTTTGCGACGAGAGCGTCGTTTAGCCAACGATTGGAACTCCGGCAGCGATCTCCTTGCCAATAATTGGATCCCCAACAATTCTCATTAGTGGAGGAATGAAGTTTCGTCAATCGGTTGACGAAATTCGCTTCCAAGAAGCGAGTTCATGAAACTCGATTTTTGAATCCGAATTTGATTCGGATTGTGATAATCTCTCAATCACAACATCTTCAATTTGAGACTAGTATCTCGTGAGAAGACAGGACTTGTAGATTTGTGAAGCCTATCTCGACGATACTCGACTTGAATATGGATAGAGGCGAGACTTGCAAGTGTCGCTTGGTTGATATCGTTTCTGCTTCACGTAATCCGTCAAGTATATCTAGAGTAGTTTGTTCCTTTATTGTAAAATTTGAAATAGCGATTATGTCTACATTTGATGTATCCTTGTATGTGTGTGATGTGTGTGGTGTAATAAATTAGTTATTACTCGTTTTATTTGCTTGCACTGTGCATGTTTATGAAATATGTTCGAATGCACACCCACGTCAGTGTCGGAGAAATCCAATAGCTTGGGCATCCAATTTTTTTATGAGGAGGAGAAACGAATAAGCAGTGAGAGGAAGTGAATATACAATGTTGGTATGCGAGGTTAGTATGTGGTGTTATTGGGCACAACCATTTTAAATAGGCCTCGACGTAAAAAATAATGATGATCATGAAGTACGAGAAGTTGGTAAGAGGAGATGAAAGTATGCATAAGCACGTTGGTGAATGAAGAATAGGAGACATGTGAACATGAGACCCGAGGTTGATGCTACATGGTCATATTAATGCGTACAAGTCAAATAGGTGTGAAATCCTAAGATGATGACAGCGTAACATTAATAAAAAAGGATACATTAACCTCAGATACACTTGTATTTGATTGTCTAAATATTCAGGGTGGCTAATGATATTGTTGGAATGAGTTCTCAACTAGATACTTGTAGACATGAAGACTCGAGATAGTAGAGAAACGGAATGACATCGTAGGACCTAGAAGGTGCTCGGGTATTCAAGAGCTCTGGTAGTTGAGAGCTCGAGGAGTTGAGGGCTCAAGGTGTTGGGGGTCAGAAAATAATGGTATGGACGAACATGGTCAGGTACTGACATAGCGCACGAGAACATGATGACAGGCCTTATTGATGTGTAGATAAGAAGCAACCCAAGGAGTGCACATTTATGACGATAAAGGAAAAGGTCTCCAAATAGTAGTTGACGGAGGTAGTTATGGGTAGCAATGGTACGAGTGAAGGTGATCAAATACTGAAGGGTATGGGCAAATGTGTCGACGCGTTGTACGGAAGCATGATCAAAGCTTCGCCAAATATACACTCATTTTTGTGGTAAAGAGCAGAATTTACAAATGGAGGGAAAACATATAACAAAGAGGGTAATAAAATGATTTGTAAAAGCAAATCGCTTTCTCTTCTTATTTTCTATTTTTTTTCTCCGTTTGACTTAGACATCGTAAGAGTATTGATAGAGCAATGACACCCTCTAATTTACGTTATACTTAACAAGATCTTACAAATACTAATCTTTTTGAAAATATACTCTCTTCCGAGGACTTCACAAGAGAGTTTCATCAATATATACTCCATGTATGATACAATTGAGAATCAACGAGATAATTTTCATTCCCCATAGAAATCAATTGAGATTCAATGAATTTCTTTTTGAATAGGACAAGATCTGTCTTCTATAACTTACATCCCAAAGAACAGGCATGTAGTCCGCCCAAGTCAAAAAAAAAAAAAAAAAAAAATCATTGCGACGAGAAAAAAGATTAGTATTTGGAGAGAGTGAGAGAGCGAAAAGAGGTTTGCCATTTAATGCGAATTCACAATTGAATCAAAAGTGATGTTAATTAGCTCACTTTTATCTAAAAGATTAAAATCGTAAATCCAGTGATTTTTATTGACCTATCTTATAGTTATTATGAGGGAGATAAATTACAGAGGACTTTATGAGTCTTGACATAGTGGTCTAAAAAATTTTTGGCCTTATACAAGAGTCGATTTGGATTATTTAAAGTTTCGGGACAACTATAAAATTTTTGGGCTTTTGAATAGGAGTTATATTGGGCTCTAAAAAAAATTTTAAACGATGATAAAATATTATAGTAAATTTTAAAAAATTTTGAATCTGGGACGAAAGTCTTGATAGTCCTAATTCAGAATCGGCCTGCTTATAGTTATAGATGAGCTCCCACCTTTTGGTTCACTTATTGTCTAACTCCGTAAAAGAATTAGATTTAAGCATGTGTTTGCAACTCATTGAGTTAAATTAGTTGCACTGCTTGAGCCAAAATCAAGTCTATTGGCACATGGCTCATTAGTGTAGTAGATCACAATTTTAACACATGAATGCCAAATGTGCCAACAAAATATCACATTGTCTCGTCGGGTAAACCATATTTGTCCCTTATGCCCGTAAATCATGCATTCATTAATCATCATATATATCCCGTATCCTTCATTTCACATGACTTTTTCATATCCAAATGACATATATATGATGCTTCTACGTGTACTCCATCTTTTATCAAAATATAATTATATATATAAATTTATATTTAAATATTTCAGATACGAGATTAGAATTTTTTATTTTCTGTTTTTATTTGTTGAGAAAACGAAAAAAGCATATTCGGTTAATATTTTCTATCTCCGTTTTTTTAGAAAATAAAGAGCATTTTTTGAAAAACTAGAAAACTCTAGAAAATCATTTTCTGTTTTTATTTTTATTTTTCAAAAAATAAAAAAATATTTTTCTGAAAAAAATAAAAAATACTAAAAAAATCATTTTTTTTTATTTTCTGAAAAAGAAAAATAAAAAATAAAAAATGAAAAATTCTTCCACAAACCAAATGCTACCTAAATTTCTCCCAACTCAACATCTGTATTGTAAATGTTGAACTATAATTTATTTGAACATATGAAAAAAAAAATGAAAATTACAAAGATAAGACCTCTAGGTAGACAGTGTGAAACAATGATAAATAAATAGAATAAATGAAAAAAAAAATCAAAAAAGATTTAGTTAGCAAAAATAAAATAAAATAAAATTTATATAAATATAAATATAATACAGTAGAAAATAAAGTTCAATGATATATAAGAATCTATATAATTGATTCCACTTAATAAAATAAAATTTGATTATTATTGATCATTGTAAAGAAGTTTTTAAACTAAACTTCTTTCTAAGAAATTCAAAAAAAACAACAAACTAAAAACAAAAATTAAGGGAGTGTTTGATTTGTAGAAATTTTTTTATTTTTTATTTTTATTTTCTAAGAAAATAAAAAAATATAGAAAATGACGTTTGATTAGCATTTTCTATTTCCATTTTTCAAAAAATAAAAAAATATTTTCTGAAAAATTAGAAAATATAAAAAAATCGTTTTCATTTTCGTTTTCTAAAAAATAAAAAAAATTCTACGAACACTCTGATTTTCTATTCCGGGCTCAGCTGAACCGAACGATACCGCCCGCTGTCCTCTGGTCCTCCTCCGCCCACATCACCCTGCGTCACCTCCCCCCGACTCCCTGGTCAACCTTCCCCTCCCGATCCCCAAGCACACGAACCAGACCGCACACGCAACTTAGCGCTACAGCTGACCCCGCGCCCGCGCTCTGATGCTCCAGCGGTGTCAACTCTTCTTGGCCGCAGCCAGCTTTACACAGCGATGTTTCACTCCCGACTTAGCTTTCTGTCGACTCTTCTTCTCTCCTTTCATTTCCAAGTTCCCACGACCAACCGCCACTGGCTCCGCTTCCCTTTCGCGGCTCTTGGCTCGAGCCGCGCTGGCGACGAGTCCCCATTGTGATGTGGCGCTGTTCTAGGATTCCACCACTTGGTTTCGGAATTTGGCTCGGCGTCGGCTCAGTGGACTCGTGCTCTGCTTGATAGCGCGTCTTACTTTTGGCTTTTTTTTTTTTTTATTTTTTATTTTTTAATTCTATATATAAAGCACTCCTCCTCACTCCCCGACTCGCCTACAGCTATGCAACCACCAATCGCCTCTTAGCCTGCGCCGTGTTTTGGTTCTCTGTTTTTCTTCTAGCTCCGTCTGTTTTCCGTCTTTCTTGAGTCTTGCAATTTTGTGATAATTCAGATGGCTGTGGTCGACGCCGGCGCAGCGTTGCTTCGGCCACGCGGGGGCGTGGAGATGAGCGACGACGACGAGCTGCTGCCCGTCGAGGGGTGGGCCAAGCGGAAACGCTCCAAGCGCCATCGCCGCTTCTCCGACCACCAGCCCACCGAGGAAGAGTACTTGGCCATGTGCCTCATGATGCTCGCCCGCGGCGGCGGAGCTTCGTCGCCTTTTGCCTCCTCGGAGTCGGGGTCTCCTCAGCCGCAGCAGCCGCCGGCCGCGAAAGTTGGATTCAAGTGCTCCATCTGCGGGAAGGCCTTCGGGTCGTACCAGGCGCTGGGGGGACACAAGACCAGCCATCGGAAGGTCAACACAGGGGAGGAGGCCCTCTCCTCCGCTGCATCCCTGGCGATCTCGGTCTCCGGGTCCTCCGCGGCTGCCGCTGCCGCCAACAGCAGCGGTGGGAAAGCGCACCAATGCTCGATGTGCGGGAAGTCATTCCCGACGGGGCAGGCGCTCGGGGGGCACAAGAGGTGCCACTACGACGGCAGCCTCGGAGGCGGAGCCTCCACCGCATCGGAGGTCGCAAGCTCGAGCCACAGGGCGTTCGATTTGAACGCGCCGCCAGCGCCAGAGTTCGGGGTGGACGTCGCTGGGAGGTGCGCGGCTGCCGCGGCAGCGGCGGAGGAAGAAGTGCAGAGCCCGATGGCATTGAAGTAGCCGAGACTCGCGACTCCGTCGTAGAACAAAGACTTGATCCCGTTTCCTGAAGTCAACTCCCCAACGCTTTAAATTAATCTTAATTTTAGCCAGATGATGTTGTCATGTTTGCTTGTGCACAGGGAATTTTCATTCTTTCAGAGACTTCATTTGGAATCAATTACTATTCTTTTACGCTCAAGTTGAGGATTTGGGAATTGAAATATTTTTCACAACCTTTCATTTTTTTTTCTTTTTCTCCTTGACAAGCCATGGTCAAGATAAAATACTAGAGTCAATTACAATTAGGAACCTTTTATAAGAGCATTTATTTATGCGTGGATCTATAATCTTTTTAATCCCACAAAGCAAGCCATTTAGATTTTAGAGCGAAAGAAGACTCGCTTGATTTATCCATCGGAAGTTTGCTCAAGTCGCAGGGTGGAAACGGACAAAGAAAAATGCATGAGGAGTACAAAGAAGTCACACTCGTATGTCTCCTGGGAGCTTCTTCACACTTGATTGAATGATAATGATATCGAAATATCTATGGACCATCTGCTTGGAAATCCTGAGGCAGATGCACAACGGCATAGTTTACTTTGACTTGGACCTCGAGCCTAAGGAAGCTTCTTAAGGATTAGTTCAGAGACACATGGAGAGTTGACCCAACCCAGTATTTCTATTGCAGTTTTCCTTGTTTTACAAGTTCAAGGAGACCCTGGATTTCTAGATTTCACAAATACTAGGTCTTAGTATATGCTAACTATCATTTGTTTGATGGTTTCGAGGAGGGGTTTGTTTAGTGAGTGGATGAGAGATCACATGCCAATTTTTTACTGCATATCAACAATCGCAATTGCAGGAATATTAGGTCATATATACATCAGCCTAGACAGAGAAAGACCATAGTGGGATTAGAAAACTTGAAAAGAAACAAAATATATTGTTAAAACGCATTCATGGTAGGTCGAGCGCTCGATCAAACTCACCGAACTTCCTGGTCTGTCAGCTTCTGCAACGTTTTTCAGTTTGGAATAGGAAGGCAGAGATTGTGTTAGTAGTTAGATGCACTCGAATTTCTGTCTATAGTTGGATCAGGCTTGGTCTTCTTAGCTGTGCTATATGACATAACAAGCTACATTGTTTCACCTAATTCGAAATAATTCTCAGTATGAATGAGCAAGCAGGATGCCTATCAACAACCATAGACAGGTTTTATATACTCACATGCATTACTGCGATTGCAGATAAAAGATCTCTGCATTGACCCATGATGGATTGTTCTTTTGCAGCAAGTTCAGATAGTTCAGAGACCACGGAACTTCTTCCTTCTACCTGCATAAAATGAAATTGATAGAATGTCGAGTGAAGGAACAAAGAAATTATGGTTTACTTTCTAAAGAAAAGCTAAACTTGTAGGTTCTCAGGGAGTCTCCAAAATACGTTGATCGATCATTTTAACTATGTGTCCCATAATATAACATATGTTCTGAAAGAAACTTTGTGATGTAAACAGTACAAATTTCACATTATCATCGACAACACATTAATTCTGATTCAGTTTTGCTAGACATTGTTAATTCTTCAATAAACAGACTGTTTTTTTTTCTTATATCATGAATTAATTGTAACTAATTCTCAGTATAGTAGAAAAAGAAATTTCAATTCATGCAAATCTCATCATAAAATGAAAGTCCGGTACACTAAGCTCCTGCTAACATGAGGTCTTCAGAAAAGATCTATTATACGCAATTTTACCCTACATTGCATTGTAAGACACAATTTTCGCAACTCGAATCCATGACTACCATATTATATGGTAATAATTTTATTGTTGCGTCGAAGCTCCCTTTCTTACAAATCTCAACATACAACAATAATCAAGTCTTATCTCACTAGGTGGGGTCGACTATATGGATCTTTCTATGTCATTGGACTCCATCCCCTACAATATCATCATCTATACTTAAATAAATTTTATCTTATTTTATTATCGTTAACCAAGTCTTTTTTGATCTTCACCTTTCTCGTTTAATGTGCATAGTTATCATCATTTCACATCCTCTAACTGGAGTATTTATTGGTCTTCTAAGTACATGTCCGTATCATCTTAAACGTATCTCTCAGAATTTTCCCTCAATAGATACAACTCCGATTTTCTCTCTAATGCTCTTATTTATTATTCTGTCCATCCCAATGTGTTCACGTATCCATTTTAACATCCTTATCTCTGCAACTCTCATTTTCTGCTCATGTGCCCGAGTCGTAGCCAACATTCAGCATCATATAACATAACAGGTCTAACCGCTATTTTGTAGAATTTCTCTTTAATTTTTACGATCACATAAAACATCCGATAATATACTACTTGTAAAATTTTACTTAAAAGAAAATTTGCTAATTCTACCATCAACAATTGCTTCGTTTCTGTGTCAACATTTCATCTGCATTGTAAACACAAAACTAGTTGTGGAGTATAGAAAGATTTCACATTGTATATAAATAAATCGGGCCATGCATTTTCTACAGAGGAAAAACGTGCTCAATGGAGAAATATGTGCAAATAATAGGAATGCCTATATTACCAGTAAACTAGAGCAGCAGTCAAAGCTAAAAATGCTTAACTAAAAATTTAGTAAAATGAAAGTTTATAATGGAGAAATAACAACTCAGCAAACCTTAGATAATACAGCGCAGATTGAAGTTCCCATTGCTTGCATCACATCAACTGCTGAACTGACGGTGTTTCTCACTTCAAGAAAATCTGCCTGGTAAACAGAAGAACTACCAAATTAAATGTACACTTTGCATGAATCAAAGCGGATACCGATTCTTATAGGCCTGGAGGTGTGAACCTTTGCTCCATTAACAACTGGAAGGCGGACAGTACTGGTCTTTAATGCTTCAATAGAACCAGACAAAGCATTTGCATGTTCTTGATCTACAAGTGACCATTTTACTAGATAGATCATCTGCATAACCGGATAGATTAAGAATTAGACGGACTGCTGAGGCTTTAAATCATACCTCATGATATTGTTTCATAGGATTTGCAGAAAATTTAAGACAATATTTCTTTCCAAACAGAAAAGCAAACCAATTCAATAAATATAAATAGTGAATTGATCTTGGGTAGAGACAGTTGCATGACATCCAAAAGTGTTCATCATACTCTTTAAATTGGAGCAATCTCACCCAGATCAGGCTGGTTATCACAATCTGCCTGAATGGGCATGATTAACGATCTTCACTATGCTATGCTGATGTTCACAGTGACGAATTAAACAATAAGTTAACCACCAAGATATAATGAAACATCATGATTCATGCCCACTTTACATCAGAAGAAAGAGCAACTTTTTGTTGAATAAGGAAATAGTTATCAGGTTTATTTAAAACTGGATCCAACATAATTAGAGTATTAATTTAGTGGACCTAGCAGGGACTAATCTTAACTAAAAGAGGGTAGATGAAACAATATTTCACAAGGAATGAACCTAGACAAGGCAAAAGCTACAGAATCAAAGATCTAGTCTTCATCTCCATATCATTGTTCATTCAGGAGAATTCACTTATATAATAAAACGCCAACTAGTCATGGACAGAGGCTAAGGTTATTCCATTGGCTTGGCCTTGCGGGAATGAACCGACCATGTCCAATAGTGTTGGTGCAATGATTCTCCCGAATGGCTAGCCTTGTTTAGGCTGTTTTGATGTGTTTAGTACAGGTTTTAAGTTAGATTTACTTATGGTATTGATATATGCATCAATTGAGCAAGAACTTGACCAAGTGCACATGGAGCTCGTGAAGTTCATGACATAACAAGATTGAATAGTTATGGATGACTTGACATGGTCAAGTTTGATGGATTGTGTTTGATGGCTTGGAGGTCCATAACAAGGCGGACTTGAAGGTGATTAACAAAGGATGACTTGGAGCATCTAATAGATTGGAAATTTCTAGCGAGGTGAACTCTAGAACAAGGAGCATAAAGTGCTTGTTTGGCAGCCTAGAATCAGGCGAACACGTCAGGAGAAGGATGGCGTCTAGGACTAAAAGTCTGACGGTAAGTGAAGTCGAGGACAACATAAAGTATCGACAAGGTTGAAGACCTAAAAGTTATACGAGAGAGAGAGAGAGATTACAAGTGATTGTAATATTAGTGTTCACACTTTGGGGCAACAGCATGGGGCCTACCTAGTGACTTATCGGAAACCTTCAACAAATAGACAAGAAGTTACAGATTGCAGTCCACAGTTCAACTCAATTTCAAGCTTTGCATAGACTTCGAAAGTGTAAATCAAGTGAAATTAGAATCTCTAAACAGATTAGTTGACGAGAGAGTTCAGTTGACTCCCGAGTTAACACCTGTTCAGAGAACATAATATTTCTTTACGGACTCCAATTCATTGGACTAGGTTCTAGACACTGCACTTGTGATGAGTCGATGGGAAGGAACTTTTGGTCAACTGGAATGAAACAATGTTTCAGCTGTGTAAATAAATTCGATTGCCTTTCCTCAAGTAAATAAATTCAAGGAAATAGTCTATGCGGAATATGTTATGACCTAACTAACCATGAAACTTGTATGAAAATGGAACATATAACCAACAAACAAAATTGCCAGTATTCAACATATAATATGTGACTGTACAAAGGAAACTACTTACTTGGCCCTTGAGAATGGAATTGAATTTCAGATATTGTTTTTTAGTCTGTAGTTGTAATTTATTAACTGCTAAAGACTCGTGCATTTTTGAGGTAGTTATCCATGCACTATATAGGTGTTTCTGAAAGAAAGGTCAAAATACAGATATCTTAAGAGAAAAGACAGATTATATGGATCATAAACATGCAACAACAACAACAAAAATCAAATTATGCCAGCAAATAAGCTCAATGTTAGAATGACATGTTACAGCTAAAAGAATCAGAAGAGATTTGATATGTCAGCTACAAAAGATTTCCATCGTTACAATTTAATAAAACAAAATTGATTTGGCATTAATTTCTGCAGGCAAGAAGTCTAAGCATGGTCATTTGCTAATGAAGAGATTAGATATGTTAAGAAATAAAAACAAATAAGCATAAGTGCAAGTTGATCATAATTGACTAATGCTTATCAGACACCCATAATTGTGCCAAACAGAAATTGAGAGTTCTGTGATGCCTTAGATTACAGTAACATAATAATGTAAAACGCTGAAAGGCTGGCGCTTTTACAATTTTCTCTATACACTCTAACTTATTTTAACACTCAAGAACCATCGCATGCTGAATATTACTAGAATGTGAAGCTTAGCTCAACAGAAGATCTAGAACCGTAAGTAAAATACTGGAGTGCTATGTATCAGCCAGTACACTGAGCAGAAATTGCTAGTGAAAAGTACCAACTAGTTTAATCATGGTTACTATTTGCTCAGTAAATTAGCTTATAACCTCTTTAGAATTTCTTTTTTACAAGCAAACATCTCTGGGAATTAACTCTAACTGATAGAATGGTTTAAAGATATCTGGGCACGCAAAAAATTTCAATGTTCCGCACTTGGTTGTGTGGGAAAGACCAATTCTCGCGTGTTTTAAGCAACATTTTCTTCTATTCTTTTAGTAAACCACACTGCTAGCCGAAAATGGCAAGGCTTATGAATGTAATCAAATTTAACAATAACAATTCAGTAGTGTGCCTACTTGGAGAAGAGGAAGTAAAAGGGGAATAAAATAGTTTGACAAAACAGGAATCGAATTGTATTTTCTTATTTACGTGCAGAGAATCAGAAGGAAAGAATGTGTTTAACGGATGGATAAACTTTATCTACCTCCATTTTGCCTAATTTAGGGAGAAATAAAATACAAGAAATAGATGGAAATAAATACCATCGTCCTATCTATTTCCTTGCAAGTAAACAAAAGAAATTTTTTGGTAGGCATTTTCTTCTCCGTTTTTCATTTTCATTTTCTGCGAAAACGAGAAAACACGTTTGGTTCGCGTTTTCCATCTCCATTTTCCAGAAAATAAAGGAGCATTGGTCGGTTATTGAATAGCCTCAGCAGATGGGTATCCTCCAACTGCCTTGCCACATATTTCCCTCTCTTTTTCCAGAAACTGACAAACAAGAAATAATCGTTTTTTGTTTCCATTTTCATTTTCCAAAAAATAAAAGAACATTTTTTGGAAAATTGGAAAATAGAAAAAACTTGTTTTCTATTTTTTGAAAAAAGAGAAAATAAAAACAAAAAATAAAAAATTCTCTGCGAACCAAATGCCCCATAATGTTTTTGTTTCTTTTACTTTCTTTCCTTTCCTACTTCAGTCAAAGTAAACCCAACATAAAGATTAGAGACGAAACACAAACAATGAGGGGAAAATCAGTTGAAGATGCAAAATTTAGCAAATGCTCCCATAAAAAACTAGACAAACTACTTGATAATTCAACATGAGATCCAAATTCCAAACTGGAAAGAGTACCTCAGCAGTCAATTTTTTCATAAGAAGGGTATCCTTCACTTGCGCATTAACCCACCGCCACTGCAAGTGTCGGTTATCGAGTAGCCTCAACCGGTGGGCATCCTCCAACTGCCTTGCCACATATTTCCCTCTCTTGATATCAGTACCCATGCCAATCATTGATGCAGCATTGCAAGAAAATGGAACAGTGTCGGAGAAGTTTCTAGCTGGACCAATAGGAACTGGTCGAGCACCAGGTATGCCTCTTGGTGATATAACTGCCAGCTTACTCAGATAAGAGGGACTAAAAGAGCTATGTCGTGGAGAAGAAGAAATCAAAGACGATGGCAGCAAACCATTTATCAACGATTTCTTTGAGGCTTTGCACTTCTCTCCAGGTGATGGCTTCAATTTACCTTTCTCTAGTAAAAACCTCGCAGGAACATCTCTCACACTGGTTGTCGCCGCCATCCTTGGTGGTCGAGTATTGAGCTCAAACGGCTCAGAATTACCACCGGAAGACAAGCTACCGGTGTCAAATGACAGAGAAAAATCACCGCCGTCAAAGGAGGCCCTCCTTGCACCCTCATTGAGCACCATGGACTGCCTCAGTGATCTAATAGCTGCCAATACCGAGTCATTATCAGGGGCAGAGCAATCCAAGCTCCTTGTCAACGAAATGAACTGTTGAGTCCTTGCAGCGGGCCAGCAGTGGTGATTTTCTGAAGGTCTGGAGCTTTCTGACTTAAAACTGTACCTCGCGGGAGTAGAAGAGGGAGCAATAGACGTCCGTCGTTCTGGTGTGGGCTTCCTGATGGGAGAAGGGGAAACGGGTCTAGCCTTGCTGGTCTGGTAGGAGAAGGACTCACCTTGGAAGGAAACAGATAGACTCCGAGTGGTAGTATGGAGGTCTCTCGCGGCGCCGGAGGAAAACTCAGCAGACTTTCGAGCGATACATCCCGTGGAGGTCTCAGTGGGTCGATTCCGGTCCACGGATTTGGATCGGTTAGTCAAGGAAGTCGAGGGCAATGCCATCGGGGAGGAGGGCCGGGAAGCAGGGACATTCGAACGAAAGCGCCTTCGAGAAGAAGTAGCGGTAGAAGAAGACGACGACGAAGAGGACGCGATCGAAGCGGAGCAAGAGGAAGAAGTAAACGAGGTACCTTTCCAGGAGGAAGTCGTGGAAGCAGACGACAACGAGCTACCTTTAGAAGCCGAAGCGGAAAAAGAGGACGGGGAGGAGGTTATCAGGTAGCGGGATTTGACATTCTTGCCGCGGGGAAGCTTGGGGGCGGCAGCATTATCCTTCTCGCAGGAAGACAGCGGCGACCTCGAAGAGATTGAGGGATCTCGGGGGCGAGGGGAAGGGGAATGGTTCGGAGTCTTTTTCTGCAGTCGAAGGCGGGATGCGCTCACATTCCCTCCAGCATGGTCGGCGGAGACCTCCGGAACGGCAGTAACCATTCTACGAAACCCCACCGTACTCTTCGGCGAGCCCATCCTCCTCCACCGGCAGGTTCCTCGAGGACGAGAAGCAGCAATCAAACCCCCTATCTCGAGGTTTCCCTCTTTTCGGTCGCTACCAGAAGTAAGGGAGAAAGAATGTGCGGAATCGCAGTGGAAAAAAGAGGCGAAAAACGAAGAGCGAACGAGAAGAAATTGGAGAGGAATGGGATCGAAGGAAGAAAAGAAAGAAAGGGAGAAAAAGGAGAAGGTAACGGAAGCGGGTTGGCAGAGCTGACGGGAGGGGAGTGAGAAGCGCAGAGAAAGCCGGCGTCGGCGAGGCGCGGGGTCTAACGGCGGACGTGAAGGCGGAGGAGGTGGCGGTGTTGCAGCAGTCCAATGCAAGCAAAACCCTTCGATCAACCCATGATGACAAAATCATTAAAAACCCCACTGCTTATATTCCGGAACGGTTTCGCTTCATCCGAATCGGTTCCGGTTCCGAATTTAATGGATTGGTTCCGATTCGATTCCGAATTGATCCAATCCGTTAAGCATGCCTAGTCGATGGCTAACATACCAAACATTATAGAATAACTGTCTCTGTGCATTCATTATTAGTCTTAAGGATTAAAAAATTATCATAATTTCTCTCTTACGATAATTCAAAAATAAATTGATAAAGATACTAAGAGCATCTACAATGCTTGGTTAATGGGATGTTATAACACTCCAATGGTGTTAAACACCGTTGCGAAGGGGTGCTTCATTTGAACACGTTCAAAGCCTTGGCTGGCCCACCCCACATGTATTTGTTTTTTATTTTTTTAATTATAAATATTAAAAAATTATAAATTTTAAAATTTTGAATAAAATTTTAAAAATAGTAAAATTATTTTAAAAAAATAAGATTATTATTAAAAATAATAATAATAATTTTAAAAATATTTTTAAATTTATTTATTTAATATGACATAATTTTAAGATGATTGGGTAGAGTGTGGGATCCGTAAGTAATTATTGTTAATGTTAAAAGGGATGTAGATGAAAAAATATGTTGTTATAATTAGTATGTGGCAGTGGACCCTATGCTTTTTTATGAGGTGGAGGGTGTTATAATGGATGAGAGTTGTGGATGTTTTAAATTGTCTGATTTCAACCTTTTACATCGTTAGAAAAAAAATCATGTGTGACTTGGCACCGGGTCCCACAGGATATCAAAAACTATTGAATCAAGATAATTTATCTACAGAAATGGATCAAATCCTTAAACTATACGTACTTTTTGAATTTGTCTAGTATATAGGAACTTGTTGCATTGAGATGTAAATTGCTTTTCCCACCCTCTACACCACATCCCCTCGCCTCCCCTCCCTTCTCTCTCTCTCCTATTCAAATGATATATTTATCCTTTTTTTTTCTCTTTATTTTTTTATTTTATTATATATATAATTTTTATTTAGTTTTATTTTTTAAATTAATTTTGTTTATTATTTTTTCATTAATACTATATATATTTTTAAATTTAATTTACTTTTATTTAGTTTTATTTTTAAATTAATTTTGTTTAATAATTTTTTAAAATTTTACCCTTTTTTCTTTGTTTTTTTTATTTTACTTATATATAGATTTTTTAATTTTATTTATTTTTTTTAAAATTAATTTTGTTTATTATTTTTTCATTAATACTATATGTATATTAATTTAATTTTTATTTAGTTTTATTTTTAAATTATTTTTGTTTTATTTTTTAAAATTTTATTTAATTTTTATTTAGTTTTATTTCTTTAATCAATTTTGTTTATTATTTTTTTATCAAATATTTTTATTTTTTTTATTTTATATAATTTTCAACATAAATCAAAAGCTCTTTTTTTTTTTTAAATTACCTTTCTAATTCGACACTTAAATTACTCCCATCAAACTTTTGACACATGTCAGAACCTTCTCTCCTTTAAATCATCTCTCCCTCCAATCCTTGACACATAACACATGTCAGAATCTCTCACTCTCTTTAAATTACCCATCCTCCAACCATTGACACCTGTCAAAACATCCCCCTCCTTTTAAATTACTCCTCTTCAACGCTTGACATATGTTAGAACCTCCCATCCCTTTAAATTACCCCCCTTTCAACCGTTGACATATGTCAAAATCACTCATCCCTTTAAATTACCCTCCTTCCAACTCTGGACACATGTCAAAATCTCTCATCACTTTAAATTACCCCCTTTCAACTCTGGACACATGTCAAAATCTCTCATCCATTTAAATTACCTTACTTCCAACTCTTGACACATGTCAGAACTCCTTTACTCTATTTAAATTACCCATCCTTCAATCTTTGATACATGTCAAAACACCCCTTTCCCTTTAAATTATCCACCCTTCAACTCTT